>JBBPDB010060719.1:0-10553 GCA_037974465.1 Brachypetersius altus | reverse complement strand
TTATAATTTAACAAATAACAAGTATCTTACCAATGACATAATCCTCTCCATCATCGGCATCCACAATGTGAATGGCACTCCCTGCTGCGGCCTCCTCTTCTTCCTCAGAGTCTGTGTCTCGATATTCTAATCCCAGCATTCCATACAGTCCTTTCATCACAGACTCGCACTCGAGGACTGACCTGATCCAAAATAAATCGATGCTTAACTTCAGTGGAAATCATGGTGGTCACCTATTACACAGTATTACAGTACTGGGAACTATTTGATGATAATGACAGCCGAGTTCTACAATAGCACATCGTCCCACAGATCAATCAGGGAGAAATAATTTTTGTTAACAGGGAGATATGAGAGTCTGGACGAACTGTTCAATGATTGTATAAAACTGTAAATCCGAGTAGAGGGTGTTGGTTTGGCTCTAATTCTGACTTGAGTGTTTTTTTGACTGAAAGAGTTGAACACAGTCACTTGTTCAAACACCAAGAGTCAAGAGCCGAGAGACTAAAAGTGATTAAACTAACTCACTCGATTACCTAGTTTACTGCAATAGCCGTTTTTGTTTATAAAACTGAACTTGGCTTTTAATTTTCGATTTCCTTCGATTTCCAATCCACTTTAAACATTGCAGCGTTACATTCACCATTCGCCTCACCATAGTGGGCGGTTACGGTGTTCCCCCAGTTGTGGGTTTGAATCACAGGGTCACCAGTGATGCCACAGTACAGTATCATCCACACAAACTGCTCCTAGAGTGCAATTGTCAGCTGCCTAGTGCCTCACTTGGTGAATGGGCTGTGTGCTGTGGTGTGTGGACAAATGGTTGACTTTCACTTAGACCAGGCCACCTTCTACCACTGCTCCATACTCCAGTTCTGATGCTCACCAGACCACTGAACGAAATTTCAGCACATTTCATGTTCTGTTAAAATATTTCCCCTTATTTTAAAATGTAACAAACAGTGCAGAAAACGTCACATTTGACTCGGCTACTTTTTTTTTTTTTTTTAAGTTCACACTCAGGCTTCAATCACATAATCCTACCCACTAGGGGGTGAAGGCTTACACATCCTTCCTCCAAGTCACATGAAGCATTACTGCATCTTTTCAAATGGCTGCTAGGTCCATCACTAGACAGCTCTCTGCTCTTGGAGAAGAATGCAGACTCCTGTGATGGCTGTGGGATTCCCAGGGATCAAACTTGGAATTTTCTGATGATTGGGCCAATGCTTAGACACTCAGGACTATTCAGGCGTGTTCACTTTTGTGGGTTTAACACTTTGCATAAAACTGCATATATACACATATCTAATTGGACTTATTTCAATGGCTTATACTTAATTCATACATAGCCAGCTCATATTGTAAAATGAATCAAGTCAATTACTTAGCCTCAGTCTGTCTCTGTATCTCAGGTCTGTGGCCTAAATAAGCTAAAAGAGTGATAAAGTTGTTTCTTCATCAGAACTTCTTTACCAGCTTCACCCAGGCTTTCGTCATACGATGGCAATCACATTTGTGTCCAATATTTCAAATCAGATAATGGAGAACAGCAAGAAAAATGTCCAACATCAGTCTTTCTCTGTACCTTTACAGTAAAGTCATCGCACAAACTAAAGATAATCATTTCAACTATTCAAATTCTTCATTCTCATTAGAAGCTTGTTAATCAGTTGTTAAGTTATTTAAGATGTAATGTAATAAATACATGTTCTACACCCCCCCCTCCCCCTTTACATTTTTGGCCTTTATTCCATGATCAACCACTACATTATTATACTGCACATTCTCTTCTGCTACTATATTTACATAATTACTGTGTACTTCTGTTCTGCATTTTCGCACAAATCTCTGCTGCAAGAATACAGTACCTGTCATAATACTGCATTCATTCAGACTTGTACTGAAGCTATTGTCAATTGTATTAAATGTTTTCATGTCTTGTTTTGTTGCTTTAGTATTTTTCTTGCACTCTCTTTCCTCCTATGGTATGTTCACTAGTGACTCTAAGGAGCCACTTTACTTTACTTAGGTTTCATCCACACTTCTGTATATGGACCCTGGCACCGGCGGGGCCAGGCTGAAGGCACTTACTCGTATGTATTGTTGTAGAGCAAACGAGTATAGGTGACCTCACTCTCTTTCCGGTTCACCCAGTCCTCAACCTCTGCCAGCTGTGCACGCCTCTGCACGAGCCGCTCATCCCTGTCCACCTCCTCCTGCACCCAGTGCTGTAGCTGCTCCCCAGTCATGCTCAGTCCCACATCCTCTTCTTCACTCTTCATCTCGGCACTGCATGTTGTGAAGAAAAAGTTTCAGAAGAGAAAAATTAAGTAGGAAAAAAGAGGCAGTATGCACGTTATTGGCATGTTAGAATCGAGAGGGCGACTGAGATTTATGATGAACAATGTGCGGTGCCTTCAGTGGGGCATCTGAACCACAGGGCGAGAAAGTGAACTGATTAGAAATGCATGACAAAATGTGGTAAAAAAAAAAAGAAAAAGTGTGCTCCCCTTTAAGAGGGCACTAATGGAGAGAATCCTTGCAACAGCTTGGCACGACTTCATTAGGGAAATTACGTGAAATAGCTGTGTCTACACCTCCCCTATGTTCCTAAAAGCAGTCGTGGAATACAGCAACACGAGTCCTCCTTATCTTTCTTCTGAAATAACCAGAGGTTTGGTTATTAATAGTTAGATTCACGAGAACCCACATGAGCATTGTTTAACTAAAAACGAACAAATAGCGTCGCTAGCTAGCTAACTGGCTAGTTTAAACGTAAACAACGTTAAATGTCTACCTTTGGTGCAGGTCTTCACGGATTATACAGTTCAGAGATGTTTAAAAGTCCACGAAACTGTCACAGACACCGATGCAGCACTAGTTCCTGGTGAAAAACACAGATAAATCCACATGGAGTAATGCGTTTTGGCGGAAAGAATATCCCTCTGCCCTACTCTCACTAGCCATTCAAGACAATGCACATCCCTACGCACTTCCCCTTGGGATAAAACCACAATTTGCAACCATGATGAATATATAGTTCAGTTGGTGTATCTGTTGTTTTAAGCAGCACGTGTGCTGTGTTATAGACATTGGTAACTATAGGGAAGGACTTTTAATCTGCATTCTGTAAAACTGCGACACGAGTGAGGTAGAAATGTAGGGAGTAGGAAGTAGGGCGTATGGAGACATGTTTAGACTCCCCCGCTAGGGACCTCTGACACGGACGGCTACCATGAGGAGACACACAAAGATAGAGATTATATTTACCATTTGCTGCATGCACGTTTCTAAAAGTATCTTTAAGTTCCCTTAAAAATAGCGTGGATAAGACACGATAAGATAACGCGTTATTAGTCCTACAAATGGGAAATTTGCATTGTCACAGCAGAAAGTGGACATAACAAATGTAGGATTATGTAGGGAAAAACTTGTGCCACTAGGTATCACGCACACAACCTTGTAAACTACATGCCATTAAAAAAAATTCATAAAGCACTAAGTGCGCATTAAATTTACAGAAGCATTTGTATCACACACACCACTGAAGGTCATAGTATAGTAAACTCACTGGAACCCCCCGAATAACCCAGATACATTCCCAAACGCACCCAAACCCAATAACCCTTAAACTGAGGCACAACAGCTGTGCCTAATGATTTCCAATGCTTTGGTGGAAAATTGCAAAGTAGGGGTTCCGTTTACAAGTCTATGTAAACCTGGCTAAGTAGCAGTAACGAAAAATGCCCTTATGGCTCTCATATGTGGGTGGAAAGAAACAGCAAAGGTGGAGTAATAGAATGTACCAAACTTGGTGAGTAGGCCTATTGGTGTAAAGCCACTAAATGGGTAGGGCATTGCTAATTATGAAGGAGGTGTCAAACGTTTTGATCTATGTACATTTATGAACATTAGATGCTGTTCTTTTGTAAGAAAAGCCTGAAACTTTTACTAAGTCCAAAAAATCAAAAAGAGTCAGAAAGATACAACGTTGCTGATTTATTCAAAGGTCACAGTCGTGGCCTGTGGGAGCTGCCTCTTCGCTAGCTCTTTTACTGGGCTCTGATTAGGATTTTTTTATACATTTTCGAAGTTCAACGCCGACCTTTCTAAAGCAACCCACTGAATAGTTCTCTACCAATAGAAACATTTCCTCACTTGATTTGCTTAGATCCACCTTTCTTTGTTTCTACCAAGAGAGTTCAGTCTCCTTTTCACTTTAGCTCCATCATCCTTTGCTCTTACCTATAGAATTTCCTCACTTCATTTGCTTATCCCATCCTGTTTGTTTCAACCAAAATTACAGGTTTAGTTCTCGTCCGATTCATATTCTGTCGACACCTCCAGTCCGCCATTTGGACCAATTAAATTTTGTCACATATTTTGCTTACCCCACCATTTTGTTTACCAGACCTCCAGTCTGGATACCTGCGTCTTATCCGAGCCTCAAGGCCATCTTCTCCTTAAGGGCCTGTGGGGGCTTTTTCCACCTCTTGTCCTGACAGTTCACTGAATTCAAACTGGGCACCTGGTAGGGGTTTTCCGTCCCTTATCCAGCCTTTGAGTGACACAGTTCACTAAGTTCAAACTCTGCTTTACAGAGGCTTTTGGTCAGACATGAGTTTAAACTTAGACTTAAACTGTACAGAATTTTTACGTTAAAACCCATATAACTGTGCCAAGCCATTCACAGTTATATACACCGTCAAATACCTATTCAGGAAGGGCGATTTCCTCACCGAACAAAGTAGAGGCGCTGCTGAGCCTGACAATGACCCAAAGCACATGACAAAACTGACTGCACAGAGGCTGAAGGAGTGAATGGCATTGTTTAGTCTTGTCAAAGCCCAGGTTAAACGCTATCGGCTTGAACAATAACAAACCCAAATGGACCAGGGGCGCATGCCATAACTACTAATAGACACAGACAAAACACTGGGACACAGTAAGGGAATACATTATAGTCTCTTCCTCTTGAAATATCTCCTTTTTCAATACACATTTAGTATGAGAAAAGAAGCTTGCTTTTTATTACATTGTATAAATGTTCACCTTAAGAACTCAACATCTCACCAATCAAAACAATCTGAGCAAATATAATGAGTGAGACTGAGGAAATTCAAATTTGGAGTAGAAACAAGTTAAACAAGACACAGTACACCAATAAAGGTATTCTGTAAACATTTAAACAATATTTACGTCCCTATCTCCTTTGCAATGGTGAATTTTATCTTCTCTGCTGTGCTATGCTGTCTGTCCCTGCTCATCATCCATCTGGCTGGAGTTGGTTTTGTTTTGAGAATTCTTAAGTGACAGAATTTCCTGTATCTTCAGGAAAGTATCACAGTCTGGGGAAAAACAGTTCCGCTGAAAATAAAGAAAAGAAAGATACGATTAGCTATTGAAAAATTACAAGGCACTAAAGAAGTACTTATCAGCATGGCATCAGCATCTCATAATTCATTACATAACTAATTTGCTTCAACATTTAAATAAAAAAAAAAACAAATCAAGCCCTGCAACCGACATCACGCACAGCTGTACAATAGCATCTCGCAAAGCTGAAAATAAAGTAAAGCAAGATACGATTAGCTAAAAAAATTTACAAAGCTCTTAAGGAGCACTTGTCAGCACGACACTTTACAATAAGTGTTAATACAACTAAATCACAAGTGTTGCATTGAATAAATGTGACAAATGCTGTAAAACGGCTTGTTTTCAGACAAACACATTCTTTTGTAGGCAGTGCTGGTAGTAGGGCTCTAACGATACACCAAACCCACGATTCGGTTCATATCACAATTCTTTCCATGTACTCACAATGAATAAAGTCAGCAAACAAAGGAGTTCGTCCGTGCTTGTATGTTTTTAAACTTGTGGGAGGGCTCTTTGAAACCCTAAGGCCCTCAACTATTGTTTAAAGAAAATAAATTGACGGGAACAGGGGGAACAGGAAAAATGTGGTAGCATTGGATCTGGACGGGAAGGATAACTCTGGGAGTTGGAAGAAGGGTGTCGTGATTCTGCCTTCTCACACCGTGACACAGGTCTGTGGATCTGAGTGCATATCGTTACAACCCTAGCTGGTAGGTTGTACAAGATTTACAGAACAGTAACAAAAGAGAGATTTTTTGACCCAGTATACATTTCAATCATTTATTTGATGTGTGAAAAGGAAACCCAGGGTGTATTGAGTTTTGTGTTATTTTATAATTGTGTTATTTTGTAATTTTGTATTGCCAATTTATTTGTGACATAAAAGCCATGTGTGACATAACGACAGAACCTGTGCACCTTTTCTTGTTCAGTTTGTTCTAGTTAGGCACCATTGATGGTTAAATCATGAGTTTGAGATTTTGGGAGTGAGCAGACAACAGCCATGCGATATGCAGCTGCAGTCTGTTCCAACATTTGACACGGTGCTCCGTCTGGTTAAGAAACCAGGTTAAGCAAGATTTACTGAAACATTTTCACCCTTCCCAAAATATCTTATAACTAGTGGCAACATTTTAAACAGTATGTTGTGTTAAAAAAAAACATTGTAGCAGATTAATGTGAATGTGTGTTTTGGACAAAGAGTTTTGCATTACAGCTTCGAATTACACTGAATGTCATTTTTGCCAGTTGTTTGTGCACATTTCTTGGGAAGAAAGTATTTGTGAACGGATCGACTGCAGAACATCAAGAGAAAATGAACCTCACATTGAGAGAAAGACGTAGGAGACCTCCTTCACCTTGGCCAGCCACAGATGACAAGAACTTTTGAAGAGACTTTTCTGTCAGTTGGTTACCTGAATTAATAGGAAGGGATCCCATTAAGCTCAAAACACTCACAGACATATTTTAGCAGAGGTATGGATGTCAATCACATGATTTGAACACAAGTCACAATTTCCACTTTAGTCTTTTCCAATCTCTCCAAGTCAGATGAAGAAAACCACTGCATTCTTTCGCCCCGCTGTGAAGTAAGTAAGGTCAATAATGATAGCTAGATTTATTATTTTTCATTTCAATCCATACTCTTGTTTCTATTTGTAAAGTCCGTATCTGCACTCGGTGATATCTTGTATGAAATGTTTGTATATACCATTTAAAAATTGTAGAATAATGACTATATATTTAGGGTGGCTTGGGATCATTTGGATCATTTTGGGGGGGCTTCAGACCTTCGGCAGCCATTTTAATCTAGATTAATCTAGATTTATTCCAAGATTACAGTGAGATTAATCTAGGAAAAAAATCTATGCCCACCACTAGTTTATACGTTTATGTCTGTCATGGTTATCCATGTTAGTCATAAAGTTTATTTAATATTTTACCACATGCTACTAACATGATATCATTACATGGACTATATTACTTTTAACATCATGTGAAGTACTGAGAAAGAATTTGCTGAAGAATTTATGCTGGTTTACGATTCAGAACTTCACTTCATATGGCACATAAAATTGCAGGACTGACCTGAGAGATTCAGAGAGAAAAGTGACAAGTTTCCTGGATGAATGACTTTTCCATCAGTGTGCTGTATGCCAGGATCCAACAATGGGCTCACTGCCTCAACCACCTCTCCTGTCTTACACACACAAACACAGACACAGCTTATTCAAGGCACACACAGTACAGGATCACTTATCACCACCTATATCATTTCACTATAGACCATAGCACACTGACCAATCATTCCCTTGTTACACTTTTCCAAAATAAGAGCTCATGAGCGAAAAGAACCAACATAAATGGAGGAGAACTGCTTCTTCTTCTACTTTGGCTGCTCCTGATTTTTCTATCCTCTTCATCTTCCTCTCTCACACCAACTGCCTTCATGTACACCATAAACCTCGTACCAGGCGTTCCTCTTCTCCTTTTCCAGGGGAGCTCCAGCATCTTTCTCCCAACATATTCAGTGTAAATTGAGGAGAATATTCTAAAATAATGTGAACTCAAGAGAGAATCCCGAACAAAGTGAATGGAGAGATGGATATGGTATACCAACACAACATTTGGATTTGTTGGTATAAAATGTTCAGGGTTGGAGTTGGGTTGCAGAATCCACAGCAAACAGAGGTTCTTTACATGTATTAGTCGTAAAGGCACAGCAATGAAAACAGCTTACTTAATTGTAAAGGATAACACTAGAAACCCTGGAAAAAATATTCTGGCGATCATAAATCGATACACATGTCATCATTGAACCTCAGGAAAAATAAATAAATATTATAATATATACCAATAATGTACTTACTAAGTCAAAACCATAAGCTTGCAATCTCTTTCAAAAAATGACAAAAAACATAGAAAACAAATATAAAAACACACCTTCTGTACCCCGCTGATCTGTTCCTATGAGGACGTACAAAAGAAGTAAGAAGAAAGAACATTAACTTTAAGGGGAAAAAATTGTGTTTGTGTGATGATCAAGGAAACCAAAATGTCTCACTTCTTGCTCTAATCCTGACTGGCGCTTGTCTTTCCCTCCTGACTTTCCTCCTCGCCCACGCGGTGGCACCTTAGTGTCTGAGAACATATATTAACAGAGGTTTCAAATGAATATAAGTGATATTTCAGTTATAACATTGACTTTTACAATGCTATTGTAATGCTCTCCCTATCTTTTCAAGTTTCTTGGCCTGTTGTACTGTTGTCTTTTTCTCCTGTTGACATGACAGCTTATTGTTTACACTGTCCATGTGCCTTTGTTTATGTGTCTGCATTCCATGTGAGTATGTGTTGTTTTGATTTTAGCCCCTCCTTAGCCCTGCCCACTTGTCCTGTTCACATGTGTCTTGTACCTGTTTCCTAACCTGCCTAGGTGTTTCCCATTGTCTGGTAAGTGTATATACCCTTGTGTTTCAGTCTCTGTTTCTTTTGTTAACGTCCTGGTGTAATTTGGTTTGTTTTGCTCGAGGTCTGTTCTCTGTGTTAATGTCCTATTTTGACTGTGTTTGGTTTTTGTTTGGTTTTGTCTTTGGATTCTGTGTTTTTAGTGCATCTCTGTTCAACTGTGTACTGTTTTCTGTTTTTTTTATTTCCATTACTAAACTCTGTTCAGGATGACATCCCCCTCCTTAAATACCTTTCTTGGTCATCTTCGACTCCTCTTTCTTCCCCACAGTGACTGGTATCTGATTTGCTGCTGGCTTCTCATCCTTTTTGGGAGCAAGGAAACATGTTTAGGACTTCAAAGACTTCACTTACACTCTAGGGACCCTAATCATCTTACATATTACCCCATGCCAATAATTCTTTTGTATGGACGAATTAGTACTTGATTCATTTTGATAAAGGAACAATGTCCATCAATCTTTGGATTCACTGGGATTTTTGAACATTTTAAATCACACCACAAAATACATATTACTCTGGTGGCTAATATAACAGGCTGCAGTTACTCTCCAGTTGATCAGTCAGGCATTTTTGTTACTGTAATATATTAAAACACATTTCTCATAGCAAGGTGGTTAATAAGAAGCATGAATTATTCATTATTTTGTTGATCAAACACTTTAAAATATCAGAATCAGAAAACTTTTTTTTATCCCGGAGGAAATAGCTGTAAGCTTATTGTTACAGAAATAAGGTGAGCAGACCCTTTAAAACAGCTGGACAGATAAGAGATCACTTGATTGAGTTTTGAGAGATAATAAAAAATAAATGACATGCTGCGAGAGAGAGAGAGAGAGAGAGAGAGAGAGAAAGAGAAAGAGAGAGAGAAAGAGAGAGAGAGAGACTGTACCTTTTTCTTAGAGGCACTCTTGGATCCTTTACTTATGTGCTCCAGTGATGAGCTGCTAGCAACGGAAATAGGGTCTGCACTGACCACATGAGAAGGCTTAAAAACGAGAGGGAGTGGAATGAGAGTTATGCAGGAAAGTAGTGCTGTCAAGAATTTTCATGTATATAAAGGTCCAACACAGTACTGTGTTTTCAGCAGTTTTCCTGTTTGCTTTCTATTGACCCACACAGGCTTCCACACCACCTCAGTAGTGATGTGGTTTGTTATACTAAAACTGTAGTGCTTTAACGGCACGCTGACCTGAACAGAGGTTGGTGATCGATCACTGCTGTTTTCCCTAGCAAGTTGAAACAAGATGCCTAATTAAACTATTACAGTTACCCCACGCTTTTCGTGGGGTTTACATTCCAAGAGCACCCGCGTATAGTAAAAAAACGCGTTGTGTTTTGGATAACAACACCTAAAAATGCCTATTTCTATAGAGTAAACCCAAAATATGCCTCAAATATGCTCCCAGAACACTTTAATTAGATTTAAAACTCTGTTTAATGATTTCCCTTAAAGCAAATGGAAAGGTAAGCTTGTTTTTGCCTCTTTTAATTTAATTTACAGCAATAAAAATGCAGTACTTTTAGAAAGAAAAAAGAAAAAACAAGAGAAACACGAGGGAAATTCTGGTCTGCAGCTGCCACAGACATTGCAAACGGCAGCAGCCAGGAGAAATAAATAATCAGAATCTGTCATGGCTGGTGGCCGTTCGTGGTCACTGTTTTATGTTCTTTGCACAGTTCTGTTTTTGTTAGTCATTTGGACT
>JBBPDB010060708.1:0-10554 GCA_037974465.1 Brachypetersius altus | reverse complement strand
ATTAAATCGTAATTAAACCAAAGAAAAAGAGCCTTTCCAGAACTTTGTCTGCCGAAGCTTGTTCAGCTCCACCCCTCACTCCCCGTTTTTCCCTTCGGGTCTGCATCGATCTTATTATTAACCTTTAGCGCCCTCAGGTGACGGAAATCCGTCACAGCGACGGAGGACTTTAATCCATGGGAACCCTTTACATTCACATGGAGCTACAAGAAGTACAGCATGTCGGTTTAAATTTTTATTGAATAATTTATATGCTTTTATGCACAAACCTTATAAAGTATTTGTCTCACAGTATTTGCCATTTAGACAATTTATTGCATAAGTTAACTTAGTAAAATGACACAAAATGGAAATAAATTTTTTTTTAGCTTTTCATTACATTTCTGTGAATAAACAAATATCTAGAAGCACAGAGAAGGGGCATAATAATGAACCTGACAGGCTGCTACTGTATCTCTCATGTATTTACTGACTGGAAGACTATTTGGCACCAAGTAAAAAACTAAAATGGCTAGACAGGTTTACGGTGTCAGGTTTCTCTCAGTGTTTTGAATATCCTGTTGTTGATCATGGTGCAATCGTTTGAAGATGTTGCCAGTTTAACTTTAATTACATGTATAATCACAGCTCAGAACCACATTCCCCCTTTCTCTCCCTCCCTTGTTCTTGGCTAATAACATAGAAGGGTGAGAAAACAAAAACATTTGTAAGACATTCTATCCTAAAGAGCATGAACTCAATATTTATGTCATTACAAAGTTGGCCCTAGCACCCACTGAATTCAAACGGTATTTACAACGGTGACACAACGCTAACTATAGTAAAGGAGAACAGTGTCCTTCATTAATTCCACTTTCTGCTTCTGTTCATCACCAATGAATGATGTAAAACATTTATAATAAATTAGAACTTCCAGATTTATATTTACAGCATTCATATTCATACATAAATAAATACTGTACAGAACACAAGGTCTCTGCTTTCAGGTGAAGAGTAAACACTCAGACAAAATGCAGTGAAATGTATTCTAATAAGATTTCCACAGCCCTGTGACATCACATATCCATCAAACCCACTGTACCAAACCCATCTCTGCTGTTTGTCTCACTAAGGCCTCGTTCACACAGACGTCTGAATCAGGCGTTTTTCTGGCGTTCGTGACGCCAGGTGAGCACCTATTAAACGGCGCTCGTTTTTCTGCTCATTGAAGCAAATCAAAGCGTCCACACGGGCGTTCAGCACCGGCGCTCAGCCGGTCGGCCGCGAGGAAAACGTCGCTATGGCGCTAACATGGCGTTCGGTTGACGTTCTGGAGGACCGAATATGTCCCATGATTCTGTACGGCAGATACTGACATGCGAGTGTAGTTGAAGAACTTCTGCGGAAATCTTAGCATGTCTTCAAAAAGCACGAAAAACGTCCCTTTGATCTGACGCTGCGCAGTAAGAGGGTGAACCCAGTAGCAGCAGCGATGTCTGTTTCTCTCCTGCCTATGGCGCCGTATTGGGAGGATTTTTAAAACGAGAATGTAAACGGTGAGTTTTAAGAGAGAATAGGGATCCACGTTTTCAATTCAGAACTATAAACCAAGATGACACACGTGTAAACACTCTGGACAGAGTGATTACTGCCCCCACAGGTAAATACATGGAACTACAGATTGGGCGTCAGGCTGGCGTTAAACTAACGCCAGCCGAACGCCTCGCTGACGTCGATCAAGCGTCGCTACCAAACGCCACAATAAACGCCTATGACGTTCAGAGCGTGTTCATTTCGAACATCCGTGTGGACGAGGTCTATTACTTCTTTTGGCAACTCCTACAAATAGCTAACAGGTCATTCATGATATGAAAAACTCGCATAAAAACACACAGTTGCAATCACTGCAGTTGTGCAATTAATTTTCTTGAGCAAAAGGTTTGCATTTCAAACCACCCTTCGCATTGTAGATGGGGTCAAAATTCATTTGTATCCTTTTCCAGGGAATTTAATCACAGCTCCAGTCGTTTCACTCTTTTTCTTTGAACAGTATTACCTCATGGAATGCTTGGCGTGACCAACAACAAAAAATGTATTTGGCAATTTTACTACTCTGTAGTAGGCTTGATTCAATAACATGTTTTTTAAAACCACCTGTATGTTACCTTGTAACATGCTACCTTACATCCCTGAGGATGTAAACTGAAGGACAGGCTCTGCAAACGTCTTCTGTTGTAAACACACACTATACTTACTTCTACTTTTCCTCCTCCAAGAGCAAGTAATAATCCGACCATAATTAATGTGTTGGGGCTTACTTGCAAACAGCTAACAGTCCTCAGTCATTCTGAACCGGGATTTGTCTATTGTTGTCTGATTTATAGTGGAATTAGTGAATAATATTTAATGCTGCTTCTAATTCCCCCCAGTTAATGACTTTTCTACATACAAACATGATATCATTGTATGCTACGTGTTTGTAGAAATCCTTCATGTTATTAGAAACAGAGTTATGTATTTATTTTGGCGACCATTCTGCATGACCTCACATTTAAAGTCAAGGCCAGAGTAGCCTACAGATATCTACAAAACATGAAACAACTAAGGCAACTATTTTTCTTACTCATAGTTTACTGGCCATTTTCTTTCAACTTAGTAGAAACTAAACTTCCTGTGTTGCTCCGCTGATCTATAAAAACATAACCATATTCGGCACGCACAGCCTAAGCCTATATCTGTCATAACTTGATATATCAACTGTTATTGCTATGACAACGATAGCCTCATGATAGCAGGTCCAGGCCAGCATTGCTCAAGGCCCTAAATGATACTGTTGGTTTGAGAATAGTTTGACAAACAGCGGCTCTGAAAACTGACCACAGATAAAGGGCTGGAAGATGACTTACGAACTGTGCACAGAAAAGAGTTATAGTCTCTGTCTATAAACGTAAATGGTGCATAAACAAGGCTGGTGTGTCCAAGTGCCAGTGTGTGTGAAACTCCAACGTCTCCAAGGTGCACCTATACATAACATGTAACTGATAAAATGGCCAGTGAGTGCAAGGGCAAAGAAAACAAACTGTTATGGCCTTCTCTGATTCATGCCCTCCCCTTCTTTAGCCCAGCTACTTATTTGCTCAGTGCTGCTATGAAATGGTCCACTCTTGACTCATGAGATGCAGCAACATCCATGACTTTTGGTCTCGTCCTCCTCTATTGGCTGTTTGAATTTAAGTAGAGGCGGGTCTCCACTAGCAGGAGTAAAAAATACTAAGTTGTCTTTAGACGACATGTAGGAATCCTCAAAACTGTCCTTCGTTTCTGGCGATGCCATCGACCCATTAATGACGTGCCCATTAACAGCGGGGTGGCTGAGGAGTTTTGCTGCCGCACGTTGCTTTTTGAGTTCAGAAAGTGTCTGGGGGCGCTCCCTTAAACAGGGGTCCTCAGAGGGAATGGAAATGTTTGTCGAACTGGTCTCAGGAGTCAAAGAGTCACCATTCGAAGTCGGTTGAGGCCTCGTTGAGGTTGTGGTGGAGACAAAGTCATTCTGTTTCTCACCATCCTTCAAGATAGACTTTACCTGAAAGAACAAGAAAGGAGAGAGAAAGTAAGATAGGAAGAATAAAGGATAAGTGGATCGGAAAAAAGGATGATCCGCTGTGGCCCCTAATCAGAAGCAGCTGAAAGTAGATGATGATATTCACTTATTTACATTCTTGGGAATAGGCAAATTAAACTAAAACAATATACGACTTAGAAGGAAAAGGTTTTGAATCCTGAAACTCATCACAGTACATTCTGCTAGTGTACATGATTCATATCAAAATGGCACTGAAATTATACCAAAACCTGCGATATGTGATAATGTTGTTGAGTGTTGCTATGGCGATATTACATGCGATAAGTGAGTAAAAACTTAGCCTTTATAGTGTTAATGTTTTTCTGCTTTGGATTTGCTGGTAATAGAGACTCCAGACATTTGCATTTTTAACTTCTAAGCAAATCCTTCAGTTAATATATACATTTAAAGCCTAAATATGAATACCCTGGGAGTTGCCTGCTGAGATGAGGTGCTTAAGGTATATTCAAGTTACTTCTGTAAGTTTTATGTAAGGTATATCTGCAGCAAGAGGTTCCCCCTGATGACATCACCATCATCTTACAACGAAAAAAAGCTTAGACAATAAAAGGCACAAATGTAGTAGATACAAAACACACAGAACTGAAATAGGATTTTTGTATTGGTGAGAGTGGAAACCACTCCAAACAGGTGTTTAATTAGTGATAAAGTGATCAAGCTAGTTAACGATAGAAGTAAATAGAAACTTTAAACTGCTGGGTGAGGCAGGTTTGTTTGAGCAGTTTGTTGGAACTTAAAGCTGTAAAAAGCGGAGATGCATTTACTTGACAAAGCATATCATTTAGCCGGACTAAGTGGGTTGTACCAGCATCATGACGTAAGCAATTAGCATAACACTAGCATACCCTTTGGACCACTTAGGCTGTGTTCCAAATATAGATACAGCGATATATACATAAAAGTTACGTTCCAAAAGCACTCAGGTATAGAGAACCATGGAACCATGTTGTTGTGATGTGGTTAAAAAATACCTAAAATGCCTATTTTTGCCCCCAAATATGCTCTAATAACACTAACATTAGCCTTAAAGAAAATGTAAAGGTAAACCCGTATTCATACTGTACAGTTTAACCTCAACACTGCAGCGCTAGGATGTATAAATACAGCTCTAACAATGCTGGGACACTGCAAAATGGAACTAAATAAAAGAATGTGATGATATATCACATAAATTAATAAAACTTGTCAACACTGAGTTTGATGAAAAACATTTTCTTATTTTGAAATTGATGCATTTACATTTACATTTACGGCATTTATCAGACGCTTTTATCCAAAGCGACTTCCATTCCATACCTACAGGGGGCAGTCTCTCCCTGGAGCAACCTGAGGTTAAAAAACTTGCTCAGAAACCCAGTGGTGGTGCTGAAGTTAGGATTCAAACCCATGACCTCTTGGTCTGGAGGCAAGTATCCTACCCACTGAGCTACCTCCACCTGCCAGCAATATGTTTCCAAAAAAATGCAAGAAATGACAGGAAAAGCCACCAGTCATGTGTTTGTAGCACCACTACATCATGTGGTGAGCACTACGGATACGTGTAAACCTCTGCAGCATTCATGTTTCAGAATTATTTTTTAAAAATGGTAATGCAAAGTTACTTCATATTTGATAATGTACAGTTTTTATATGTTAGGACGGGTTAGGCACAATACGTTTTCAGATGGTTCACGCCTTGCACTAATACGTAACTACCATGAGCTCCTCTAAGCACTGGCTCTTAAAATGAAGCAAACGGATTCCTCCGAAGCAGGGGAAGGCTATATCAAAGATCTTCCAGCTTTTATTTTCCACTGTTAGAAATGGAGTCAAGGCAAAATGTGGAAAAATCAACAAATCTCGGGAGAAAGCAAATGACCTGCAGCATGACACAATAACAACGTGTCGAATTTCAAATCAGGCACCATAATAAACACCAAAACAAAAAGAATATAGCCAGTTACCCATGCTACATTTCATTCGATCAAAAAGAGGAATGTTTTACATGGATTTGCGTGAAATATATATAACTCAGTCTTGTGTAAGTTTCATTATTAACTATCCATCTACTGCTTTATCCAAACACCTATACTGACCAACTGTGACCAAGTTATTGCTTTATATACCACCATATCGTTGCTGTGGGTCGGAAACCTCATAACTTTTCATTAATTCAATACTATTGGTCAGTCTCCACGTGTGTCTGTAAAATTTGGAAATCACTGAAAAGTGTTGAAAATAGCTTGGGATTAAATCTCTTTCCTCCATTGGCCACTACAGCAGTCGCCAAAACCTTGTAACTCCACCCACATACTGCGGAGCCGCTCAGCAGAAGCCGTAACAGAGTTTATGTACAGTCTCATACCTGTAAACTACTTGTGATGTGTATTATAATGTGAATTTAAGATGTAATATTCTATTTACTATATTAATGAATCCGAATTAGAATCAGATTATTCTTAATGAAGATGGTGCTATTGAGCCAGTCAGTAGCTAGAAGAAGACATTTAGTGATGCTGTATTTCAAAACGATCTCCTTGGAAGTAAAGTATAGACAACACACTGAATACGTTTTTAAAGAGAAGTATTTTGACCGAGTTGTTCCTGAGATGTTGATGTAGAGGAGGAGTGCGCGTAAACGGTGGGTCTGCAGGTTAAACATCTCCCTCTGATCACCATCAGGCTTCTGTTAGGTTTACCAGCTGTAGGCTTTAATAAATCTCTTTAATTAATCTCGGTACAATAAATGGTAGCTAACTAATGTACAGAGGCTCTGTCTAGACGCAGCGCTGCCGCTAAAATCAATAATGGCACGAACTCCCGAGTCCATATTTGCCGGTCAAAATCCACGTAAATCCGTTTAAGAAAGGTTTTGCAAAAATATTGGCAATACAACCTTACACACAGTTCTATAATCATATCTTAAGATGTTATATCAACTTTGACGACACAGTATTCATTTATTTAGAATATAAATAGTTTTTTCAGTTTCCTGAAAAATAGTCGTTTTGGACATACAAGGTTTCAGCCCGACAGCGGCGATATGATTTTTGTCTGTGTAGACCATTCCTGATGATCCCAGAAAGATAAGAAACACTCACTGGATTGCAGTTTTCTTGATCAGACTCCAGCTCCTTCTCCTCTCTTCCCCCTCGCCACACAATAGCCTCCGTCTCATACTCTTTCCGGCACAAGTTGTGTCTGTCAGACAGACTAGCTCTCCTTACCACTTTCCTAAACACACACACACACACACACACACACACAATTAAATGGTGTAAAGATCATCATTATGTGTACAATATGTTTCTGCTGGCCTGTATATCCAGTTCTCCTAGAACAAACCATGTATAGGTGCTCGTTTACCTGCTCTGATCACCACCTCACTCCCTCTTTGTTTTCTGTTTCGTTTTGGGGGCTTTGCAGGGTTTTGGCCATAAAGGAACAAACATTTATCCAGGGAGTGAATTACCCCTCCATAATTGAGGTCTACTGCCTTCATAACCCTGTTAAGAAACTCCCCAAACTGCTATTTTTGTCTCATTTGGGAGGGTCTATGTCTTGATCGGGGGGTACAGTACCATCCCAGTACCCCCTGTAATTCGAACCATGCATTTATCCGACTTCCAAAGGCACCGGCAGGAAGAATTGTGTATTTGCGCGAATGTTAAATGTGGATGCGTACCCGCGGCTTCCTGCGCTGCTTGTGCGGCGACACAGTGAGGTCTTGTGCTTCAGTTGAGACTTCAAGATAATGTCATGCTTGTGCTTCAGGTCCAGAAGATGATTCCTGAACTCCTCATCCTCACAAAGGTCTAATAATACAGCAAACGTACACAAATGTATGTGTTTTTTGTTTCTGATACGTCTCATGAAATGTATGTGGTAAAAAGGCACAAATGCATATAAGAATATTTTAATTACAGATCTCTAAACACTCCCTTCAACAGAATTCGAGGTCCATTAAACTGCAGTACAGAGAGATTTTAAATGCTTCCCTACCTATAGGCGTCTCCTCAGTGTAGGTCTTAGCAGTTAGACTGGCTCCATGAGAAACCAGCAGCTCCGCTACAGGCATCTGAAGAAAGAGACAAAACCATGTGTTTGTGTTTTAGAGGATTTTGTTATGAAAATGTGCATATGTCCATGTCTTTGGCAGTGCATGTATGTGGATACCTGTCCCCAACAGGCTGCAGCGTGTAATGGATGCCATCCATCAGAATCTCTTAGGTCCACCCTGGCTCCGCCCTCTAATAAAAGCTCGGCTGCCTGCATATAACCATTAGCTGCCACAATGTGGAGCTAAAACGAAATACATGCAAAAAAAATCACCAAACAAGAGAAAAAAGATTTAAAATGTAAACAAGGTTTAATAATTTACACTGGCACTTGGTAGAGGCTCTTATCCAGCACAGTTATTTAATGATGTTGCAAATGTAGTGTTAGGACTCTTGCACAAGGAGCGCTGCTGTTGTAGAGCAACAGTATTACCCACAATGCTACACTATTAATTGAAATGAATCTGCAATCCATTTCCCCTGTCTACCGTTACCCAACCTTATTAAACGCATTAACACTAAAATAAATGACTGGGAATCTTTATTTGTTCTGAGCAGTTAGTAAGTGAGGGGATGCAGACACCAACCATCACAGCAGCCAATGAGCTGCCAGGATTAAAATTCATCAGTATTAATCAATCAAATTTGTGGAATCACTCTTTCGGAGAAAAGTACATCAATCTAAAGGTCCATCACCCGCATGAAGACCGGTCGATTAGTTTTTTTGTGATAATAGCATTAGCGCTTAGACAATGCTGCATATACAAAACAACATACTGCAAAACATCCAGAGGCAGAACAGACGTTAAAAACAGTCTATATGGTTTACATAGACAATGATACCTCTGGCAACACTTGGTATATCTTTCAATGAAATTCTAGAATGGCAAGTAATTTGTTAAATATGCTAAATTGTATCAACCCTAAATAATGCTGTGAGCAGATTTCCTAAACTGACAGATAAAATTCATGGCAATGGTTTCTGAACTCTTCAATACATCAATACCGAAAGGATAGCAGTGAACTGTCCTTTTCTTGGAAGAAATGTGGTTGGAAAAAAAATAATTAGTGTTGGGCCGTTAACGGCGTGAGATTCTTATCGCGTGATAAAAAAAATATCGCCGTTAATTGCCCGAAACTGCCCCCCCATCCTGTGGGATTGTGACACTACTGTTAATGACTTGTGGTCCAAAAGATGGTGTTATTTATATAGTTGATATACAGTATATGTATGTAACAGTTTGTGATAAAAATGTAAATCTGTATGTCAAAGCCCATCCCTGTTCCAAGCACGTCAGTGAGACCAAATACGATGACTTACAGAACAGAAATAATACACATATTGCAACAATCAGAACAATTTTTTTGAGGTATAAGCATTATCCGGTTACCAAACCTTGAAATATACAATTCCAGTTATTCTATCTGTTTGTATTATATGGCTGCTTATTTTATGCTTTGTGTTTTTGTATTGTGCCTCTAAGCAATAGGGCTGCACAATATATCGCAAATTTACCGTTATCGCGATATCAACACGAGCAATATCCATATCACCAAAGACTGACTGAACTGCAGTTTGCCCAGAGCAACAGAGAAGAGGGCAAAAACATCACTTGGGCAGTTTCTTCATCTTCTGTGCTGCTGTTATAGATTCTTCCTTTCTTTAACATTATTAAATATTTTCAGATTTTTTTCAACAATGGTCAATGGTTCAGATGTTTTATGGGAGGCATTAAAGGCTCCGTTTAAGTAAATTCTTAAAAAAATCATGCTGGAAAGGAAATATTGCATTTAATTTTTTTTATGCATAGACTAGTCATAGGATTCAGAAACACTGACTATAAAGTCGTACACATCTGTGTTTCAGCTTTATCTTCAAACCTCAGTCCCTTAATAACTTCAACCCTGGACTCATGCAGCGTTTATTCCAACTTTGATCCCATTTTTAAACACAGCATGAAACAAGTGAGTGCCCATTTGCATGTGTACTCCTGCGGTAATGGTGTGAGTGTGCAAGGGTTAATGAGTGCTGCGTCACTGTCTTTACCAAAGTAACTCCCTGTGAGTCATGCTGGTTGATGTCCTCTCCATTCCGCAGTATATTCTGAATATCCTCAAGCATCCTCCGCTCCACTGCGGCTCGAGTCTCATTGATCATCTCTTGTGTAATCCCTGCAATTAATTATAAATGACACAAAACAGCAGACACTGAATTAAAGCAGTGAGTTAAATAATTCAATAAATTAAATTAAAACTTTAATCTTTGAGACCCATTACTCCGCAAATTAATTCTGAATATTCTGAGAATAATTTGGATTTTTAAAAAAAATTTTATTCAGTTGATGTGCTCTTGTTCTTATACCAAACATTCCAGGAGTTTTGATTTAGTACTTTTACATTTTAAATGTGCGAGTCTAAATGAACTGAAATACTTAAGAGACCATGGTGACTCTGCAACATTGTGCAGGGCACCTCTCACTCCTCACACAGACTTTTCTCCCTCCTGCCATCCAAGAGGAGATTCTGTAGCATCAGAGCCAGGTCTACCCAGGTCTACCCAGGTCTACCCAGGTCTACCCAGGTCTACCCAGGTCCACCAGGTCTACCCAGGTCTACCCAGGTCTACCCAGGTCTACCCAGGTCTACCAGATCCGCCAGGTCCGCCAGGTCCACCTGGTCTGCCAGGCTGCGGGACAGTTTATATCCCTAGGCTGTCAATCTTCTTAACAGCATGCGGCCCCCAAGAAACCCTCACTAACTCTAACTCCACCCCTCCTCAACCCCAACAGCATGTTCATCTTAACACACACATGCACAGCAACTTTCACAAGGACTGTTTTTTTGCACATAGAACAACAATAGACTGGAAAACACATACACACCTCTGGTATTTGC
>JBBPDB010060699.1:0-10554 GCA_037974465.1 Brachypetersius altus | reverse complement strand
CAGCGCCCGGGGAGCAGTGTGTGGGACGGTACCTTGCTCAGGGTACCTCAGAGGTGCCTAGCGGTCTTGGGAATCGAGCCCGGACTTTCTGGTCGCAGGGCGAATGCCCTAACCACTAGGCTACCAGCTGCCCTTATTGCGGGGGTGAGGTGGTGGTGGTTAAAACACTAAAATATGAGGACAAGACACAGAGCAGTCATGCTACATGCTGCAGCAGCTTCTTTTTCTTCTTCTTTTTATGGAAGTTGACAGCGTTTCAGTGTATTAGTACCACTGGCAGTAATACAGTTCATTTCTCAGAAAAAAATCTGCGTTAGTGAGTGGTGATCCATGTAAAACTGATGGGTTACTGTACCCAACAGGAGTGATTTCATGGGTCTGAATGTGGAAGACTTTAAAGGGGCCATGTCTAAATCCTTTCCAACACCAAAATGCCTCTCTCCATCCATATCCAGCTCTTAAATAAGGTGCTACAGATAAGGTGGTTTAAGACAAATGAACCAAGCCTCACAATTCTAGATAAACCATCTCGGATCAGATTCACTATCTTTGGTAATCGTTGTCAGAAATTGATTTTCTTAGAAATACCCTGTTCTCTAAAAAGGTTTTGTTCATGTTTGTTGCTCATAGTAAGTCACACATGGAAAGTCGTGTCTTAAACATCAACTTAATGAAGATCTGGACACAGTTTGATCAGATACAGAGATGTTTTGTGGGTGTACTGACAAAAAAAAAACATCTGTTGACTTCTAAAGTTTGCAAAGTTAGTCTTGTACCTCCAGTGCTAAACTAAAAAAACTAATTTGGACTCCAAACGTCTTGGCTGGAGTAAGCTGTAAATATCTCTATTTGCAAATTCTAATGTTGCCTTCTTTATTGATTGATGGGTAAGATGCAAAACTGCAGGGGGTGAAAGAGCGCAGAGAACTTGGGCTGGAGTTCTGGCCAGCTTGTGCATGAACTAGAAGACCTCGCCTCCTTTATACTTACAGAGAGAGAGAGAACTGAGAGAGTCACACGAAATGCAAGGGACAGATGAAAATTTATGCTGGAAAGAGGAGGTTATTTAGTCATGTCCCTCCTCCTAAAATGATTTAATCACATTATAAATTACATCTGTTCTAATTTACTGTCTATATATTGTGCCTCATTAAAAAAGTTCTCCATTAAAGTCAGTATGAATGGTTGTACTAAACTACTATAGCCCAGTTAAGTGGGTATAAATAAATGCATTGTGACAAAAAAAACCCAGCTATTTTTCAAGCTTAATTTCCATTTGCGGACTGCGTGGCTTGGAGAATGGAAGGTGTGCTTTGAAAGATGGCGTTTGCATGCTCAAAATGAAACATTTCAAATGAATGATGTGTAGTGAATGAAGGTAAACCACCTAGCAAGATTATTTTTCTGTTCACCGCTCCTTTCCCCCTAGGTTTGGATCCCCCAGGAGCAGCGGACATGAGAAGAGACGCAGGAAAGTGCTATTAACAGTACACTGGTTTATTCGGGAGATCAGTTTGCACAATACAACACGTCCCCCACCTGGCAATCGCCCTCATATCCTCCCCAGTCCATGTAAAGACCCCCAATCATAACAGGGAAGAAATCACATGTACAAAAATGTCACCAAATACAGGTGAGTACATTTTCACTACCAATCCCCACCCTTTAAGGGGAGAGATTCCTTGAATAAATAAATAAAACCAGAAGAATAATCCATTCAGTATTTTCAATCCTATTTATATAGTGCTTTTAAGAACTTATTTTGTCTCATAGAATCCAGGTCCGAGCCCCTGGTGTCCCAAGAGCGACATGGGTGAGGAAAAACTCTCTAAAGCTGGAGGAAGACTCAAAAGGGGGTCCCATCCTCCTCTGGCTGACTTGGGCTTGAGCTCCCCCTCTAGGTGACACAGCTGTTCATTAGCCAAGACAAAAATATATAAAGTTCACCAAACTGCCACCTTCACTACAGTTCCAATTCCACCAATAAAAGAAAAAACATACAAACTCAACCCAACCACTGTCGACAGTCCCTCAGGCAGAGGCCAATGCCTCGTCTCCCGTCGTTGGGTGCTGATGGTAGTTACCAAAATCCATGTGTTGGAACCCTGGGTCCTCCTTAGCGTAGCCCAATGCCTCCTCTTTGTTTCTTTTCCACTGTGACCATAAGAACATGTTAAATAGGCCACTAACCCCGCCCCTTCCGCATAATTCAACATGCAAACACTGGAAGACCAAAGATGCCGCACCTTGTTCAAACATTTGCATATTTGGAGGGTGAAGATGCATAATTCAGCCTTGATCCATGAGGAAACAAGCCTGATATTTGTGGTGAGTAATTTGCTTCTGCTCTGTGACATTTAAATTCTTGCTGTGTTGCCACATGTTGCGTTTTATTCCCATATGGATGTTGATGAGACAGAGAAATAGAGAAATATGGAAAAAAACGTACTCCTTATGGTATCAGCTTCTTCATTAAGGCTAAGGTGTTCTGATCAAAAGGGCCAGACCAGCTGCTCCTCCGGATTAAAGAAAAATCAGGAGTGACTCACTCCGCTGGGCAAATGGATAGACACAGAATCTGGTGAGGGGTGCGGGGCGTTAATGTGTGCACATAGTGATGTTACATCAAGGGAAAAGTATAATGATTGCCCTGTATGGTGACATGCACAACTATGGTCGAACACTATTGATGATTTTAAAGTGGTGTGAGAGAGCTGAAGCTCCACACAGTGCTCATACTCCTCCTCTCCTGTCTGTGATTCCCCTCCCCGCTCTTTAGATCAATGGGGAGAGTTTATGAGATTGTTTTGATGTCATTTGCTTTGTCACACGGAAAGAAAGTGCAATTCTACTGTCATCTGCTGCTGATTGCTTGTATTTTATAGGCGGACCAACAATCTGCTTATTATGGCTGCTACCCCATATATATCATCGATTTCTCTCTTGTGTATGTGTGTGGGGTATAAGAGCCTAAAGTATTTTTTGGATTTCTATTTGATGTTAGGAATGCCTTCACCACAGACTCCCCAGTGCTGAATGGACAGGGAAGGGGGAAGCAGAATTGGGAGAGCTTATAAAACTTTATTCAAAAGTTTGCAATCACTTGTCAGATTTTATTATTTCATTTTATTATATACACTATATAGACAAATTGACACACTTGCTTCTCAGGGTTTGGGCTAGGCCCCTTACTTTCCTAATGTGTACACAGCAAGCTCCATAAAGACATGCTGGAGGAGTTCAGTGTGGAAGAACTTGACTGGCCACACAGAGCCCTGACCTTAACCCCATCCAGCACCTTTGGGATGAACTGGAACGGAGATTGTGATCCAGACCTTCTCGTCAAACATCACTGTCTGACCTCATAAATGCTCTACAGAATGAATGGAAACAAATTCCCACAGAAATCTTGTGGAAAGTCTCCCAAGAAGAGTGGAAGCTGTTATGGCTGCAAAGGGGGACCAAATCCATATTAAAGTCTATGGATTTGAATGCAGCGCTGTCCCTGTTGGTGTAATGGTCCTGCGTCCCAATATTTGTGTGTATATCCTTCATCTCTGTCATATATCAAATTTATACGATGTAATTCACTTAAAAATCTATTTGACATTATTTAAGATTCATTAACAACGACTAACCACATATTTCAACATAACTGTATATCCAAACTCATTCCGAGGTGTTTATGGTGCGGAATAAAAATGAAATAAATAAAAAGATATTACAATGCAAAAATATTATAAAATGCTGAAATGTGACAAAACATACTTGAGTGACTCAATAAACTTTGTACCCGGGGCGGGGGATTGTACATCGATCATAGTATATGATCATAGTAAATTTAAGAAGAAAACCGTAAGGATTAAGAAGATAATCTAACAACAGAAGTAAAAAGTCTGGACATGTACAATCCATATGAAAGCAGCTCAGATCTTATTAGAAAAGATGTTTATAGTGTTCATGCAGCTCTGGGTAAAAACAGATTTTGATAGGTTTAAAGCAAAGAGTGGGTTTTGTGTTGAAAGCAACCAAAGCACCTTTATATCAACTTTTTATTATATCAATGCCTATGAAAACATGCTTTAAGACTTTAACCCAAGGTGCTCACCCAATATGAGGTGGAGTTTGGTCTGGGTCTGAAAAGCATAGTGCAGGGTGACCAGGAAAGGCGACTGGCGAATGTGTTCCAGAACCTGCCTCTCGGTCCGAGTGTGCTCTGCTGTCTTCGCCTTCTGAACGATGGCAGCCTTCTTCAAGACCTGGGGATCAAGGAGACCCACAAAGATCAGTCAGTGTGCAGTGAGCGCACCGGTCCTGCGGTTACGCAATCCTGGTAAACTTTTCATCATGCTTTTGTGCAAGAAGGATTTCCACATATCTGGCATTGCAGCAGCTGCAGAAAGTAGCTGTTTATCTACTAACAGAGTTGGTCTTCAGGACATCTACATACCTCACTTATCAAATCAAGCACAGAAGTTTTCTTAACAGTAAACAGACCTTCATGGCATAAAGCTTCCCTTCGTCATGGCCGCTGATCTTTCTGACCAGGAACACTTTTCCATAGGCTGGGGGGAAAAAGTAGGAGAGTGATGATCAACAGACTTGCAAGTCAAATTAAAACTAACTACAGGGGGTCTTTGAGTTACAACAGTCTCAAAATACGATATTTAGAGTATATGACACGCACTCCCATAAAAGATTTGAATAAATGAGACGTGATTGTTTTCAGCGTATTGTTAATATCATACTTTTGAACTATGTGTGCAAGTCGTGGATTCAGTCCATCGCAGATTTTTTAACTTCCCGTCTCTGAGTACGGCTGACTGTGACGTCCCGGCCTTGGAAACCTCACATCCTCGTCCTCGTGCTGGTTGTTTATGTTTGGGTGGAGGTTACCAAGGCAATCAGACACCTGAACTAAATGAACCACCGCTGCTCAGCGCCGCCGCAACCATAAACAACCAGCACGAGGACGAGGGGGTGTGGCACACAAGGCCCGGACATCACAGTCAGCTGTACTCAGAGGCGGGAGAACGTTATTTATTTCTCCTTGCTGCTGCCCTTTGACGCAGCTGCAGTCCAGAATTTCCCCCGTGGAGCGTCTCGAGGGTTCTCGTGTTTTTCCTTTTGTTCTTCTTAAAGCCCTGTATTTTTATTACTGTAAATTAAATTATTACTGTATTTAGCTGCTTATACCAAAGAAAGTTTGTACAAAGGTGACTTACAGTTTATACAAGGGTGACATCTGTATTTAGGTTCTAGCACTGCGGGAGATCATAGTAAACTGTAGACATTTTTATTTACCACATCACAATAACGCGTTTTTTCCACCATATGCGTGTGCTCTTCGAACGCAACCCCAGCGCTAAGCTGTATTCATGTCCTTTTCCTTTGGCTTGTGTTCGGATCAATAAGTGACTTAGGCAAGGGTGTGTTTCCATGAACTCCAAAATTTGGGTTAAATCGCTGTCATGGGAACAGATCTGTGACGTAAACTCAAGGACCCCTTGTCTCTCGTATGGAGAAGAACAAGCACCTTGGAAAAACATTTTTTTATGTTTTATTGCATGACCCTATCCTCATTTTAAACACATGATAATAGTAAGGGCAACTCAGGCAGTTCACTTGGTCTAGAGCAAAAAAGTTTTATGCCAAGTAAGTGCAGTCTCCATGACCCTGAGCATTCCTCAGCAACTCCTAAGGATTCGAGCAAAAGTCAGCATTTCCCAGTTCCAACCCTGACGGACCTGCAGTGCCATTCTGGGAGTTAACCTGCTCTAACAAACCTCAGCCTGCTCGAAAACAAACCATAACTGTGGACTGCCAGGAGAAACACAGGCTTAGACAAATAAAGCTCAGTAATAGGGGTTTGGCAGGAGCCAGTAGTTGCTCGCCCCTCACAACAGGCACAATAGCGGAATTTCCAAACTGAGGTTTCCCGGTAAAACGACCCAAACATGATGAATAATAACAGAATTTGGTACTTCCTACTTTAAAGCATCACTCATTTTCTGTGTTGGGAAACCTGTCACATATTACATAATCGCCTGATGGCGAGCGTTTGAGCTGGTGGAAATGATTTCCCAGCTGTAAGCTTTCACGGTCTCAGCTGGGCCGAGGAAAATACACATGAATAAAAGACAGCATCGAGGGTGTTAAAAACAGTGGATGCTCTATTTCTACAACACAGTGCTTATTTGAGCTGTTTCTGAGCTACTAAACATCAACAGATAAAAAAAAAGATAAACAATCAACCAGTTTGGCTTGTAATTTAAAGCTCCTGATATCTCAAATTTATATACAGCTTCTAATATTCTAATTAGGTTAAAGTTCTAGACATTAATCTGCAGGAGAACTAAGCTCATATTCCATTATTCACTTACTGATCAAAGTTCAGCTCCATCAGGAGTGAAATAACTTTGATAGACGCGTGTAAGGCGTGTTCAGTATTCATGACTCAGCGAACTCGTACAGGTTTAGGGACGTTCATACCGTACAGCAGTATCTCTCATTTCCATCTATTTTGGGCTAAACGAAACGTTGCAACTGCAGCAGTATTTTGAGGTGGACCACAAAATGCAAATGAGGCTCCGAAGAAAAAACGTTCACGGCAGTAGCTAGAACTTGGGGTTGCAGCAGCTAACGTTATGAGTCAGCACTTTCGTACAAGACTGTCTAGGCAAAGAAGACATGTGATTCTAGTTGTGGTCTCATTATCTCAGATAGCTCACAAATGCATGATAATAGGCAGAACAGCCCCAGAGAAAATCAGACTGAATACGTGTTTAATGGAAGACGCTTTTACAGCAGAAGAGTGTCAGATCAGTCAAATCAGAATAAAATGTGGAGTCCAACTCCATCAGCTCACAGTTAATTCATAAAACGGTTGATAATAAACAATAATAATGAAAATGAGTAGACAGGAGCTTTTATACTATTTAATACTGTCTTTAAAAGAGACACTGTTAATTGCGGTTAATTACATGGTAGTAAATTGTCGGTATTATCATAATAGGCCTTAATAATATAATAATACTTGTGCATAATTTGAACAGGCTTTAGATGGTACCCTTCTATTAAAGGAACAGTAGAAACAGTCTGAAGTTGAGTCAGTTCACTGTGAATTCATTCACTGATGAAATGTTTCATATTGGCCGTATTTTTGTATGGGGTAAGAACCAGATGAAGCCGTTTTGTTTTTCTCAAGTGCTTTTTTTTGATTAAGGTCCACTGTTCCTCATCAAGACAAGTGCAGAGCAGGGCGCCAGTTCAGAAGCTGTTCACTTCCTCAGCATGAAAAGTCAGAATGACCTTGTTAGACAGAACAGAAGGAAAAAGACAAGCTGTAGCGTTTAACAGACAGTCATGGACCTCTCACCTCCGGTGCCAAGCACTTTGAGAAGCTCGAAGTTCTCCATGCCAACTTTCTCTGTGTATCCCGTGAGGTTTGCTGTGAAAAGGAGTGGACTATGAGAGACAGGAACTAATACACACACACACACACACGCACACACACACTTTGCCATCTTATCTACATCCCTGAACTGTCATTAATGGTGTCAATGTCAGATTCAGTGAACCCCCTTTAAAAGAACTGGAGGCCATCCATTAACTCACTAAACAGTGGGGTATTCACTGAAAATTCCAAAAATACATGATGAATACTTAACATCATTATTAAAGGGCCCATGTCATGGAATAACAACTTTATTACATTTTAAAAAACATTTTTCAAAACAATGTAGAAGTTTCAAAACTAGCAAACCCGTATGATCCACATCTAGACTCAAGACACAAAACTAGCCTATTTTGAATTCAATGTTGTTGTGATGTCACAAAAATATATATTTGAGTGTGTGTGCATGTGTGTGTTTGTGTGTGTTTAGTGCTGCCTCACTAATGTTTGACCATTCTGCCTCCAATCAAAACACAGACCCTTTACATTCATTGAAGTTTTAAAGGCGCAGTCACAAAAACAGCCTATTTTATATTAAAGAACAAAAGAGAGGTAGGACATGGCCATGTGAGATAACAGAAGTGTTATACATTTATCTTTTAAAATATAAAATGCATATGTGTTATTATATGGGCTCTTTAAAGTGATTCACATCAGATTTCACTTCTTAACATGAATTTGAGTACAGAGGATGACAATGTATTACTGCTTAATTGTTAACATAACATTACATCATACTTCATTAATTTGGCTGACACTTTTATCCAAAGAAACGTACAATACGAGGAAACACTCAAGTTGTAGGACAGTGTGAGAACCAAAGGACAGTTCTAGGTGCTAAAATCTTTATGTAAGAGTAGTGCAAGAAGACAGATATTGCAAAACAAGAGTCTTATAAATATAAGATGCAAAACTGTAAGATATGGGCCCTTTAAAATTACCTCCATCGCTTTTAATTCAACATGAATTTGAGTACAGGGGATGAAAAACACTGCTTACTTGTTAACAAAACATCACACTACAGTAATTCGGCAGATACTTGTATCCAAAGTGACTTACAATTTGAGAAAACAGTCAAGTTTCAGTACAGTGTGAGAACCAGAGGAGTGCTAAACATCTACAGCAAGTCTTGGAAAACAAGACTGAAATTTCAGAAATATCTCAAAAATCCAATAGATTTGGTTTTTTGAGAGGCAAAAGTATCCCACACAGGCAAAAACAGAATTCACAGAGTTAAAAACGAAGACAACGATCCACAGAAGGGTCACCTACCATTCGTGATTTCATGTTTGACAGTGCAGACTTTCTTCTGAGTCTCTCTGTCAGAGTCCTCTCCACTACTGCTGCTGCTGCTTCCACTACTGTCTCTGGGCATCCTGTTACTCAGGTTCTCCAAGCTGGGACAAATAAAGCTGTCTGGTTTCTCCTCACCTTTCCAACCATCTATGGGTCTAGAACGCTTTTTCTCCAGCTTTGAGAGCCATCCACAGCTGTTTGGATTTCATTGTTTTGGTCCAATCTCTTAGCTCACAAATCCCTCTGACATCCTGCTGTGAGCTCTAATCTTCAGGGACGAGCTTTAATGCATGTTGTTGTTTTTTGCAGAAGGACTTAAGCGACCTAAATACTGATATTTGGTCAGTTAGGACTGTTATTGTGCGTCGTGAGTGTCTTCCCCTCACCACCACCCCCCAAAAAACGGCGACCTTCTTCTGTTGATAACTCTCTTACTCTGTTTCCGTAGCTTTGTAGCTTTAGCCACCTGCTAAAAACGACAAATATGCAAATGTTCTCCAAAAAATACTGACTCACAACAGAGACCCCCTCTCCCTCCACTCCCGAGAGACCTTTAAAGGACTACCACAGCCCCCGAGACTCCACGGACCGGCCTGTTTTGTAAATAAAGATGTCGTAGCTAACAGGCTAACGAGCTAACAGGCTAACTATCTTCTTCTCCAGCTTCTGACAGCCAAATTAAAAGCTCCGAGTGGCCCATTCCGAGCCATCATGTCTCCCTCGGCTCTCTTCTTCTTCTTTTCTTAGACAACTCACTCTCAAAACGACTGTCTGGCGAACAAAATAAAAAAATAAAACGGTTCTACAGAAAACAGGAGTTAGAGACTGGAGACGACTTCAACTACGGAAGCCGGGATGGGCCTCCGATTGGGTAGAGGGAGGGAGGGAGGGATGGAGAGAGAGAGAGGCAGAGAGAGAGTGGGCAAGAGAGGAAGAGAGGGATATATAGAGAGAAAGAGGGAGACTGAGAGAGGGAGGGAGAGAGAGAAAGCGGGAGACTGAGAGAGAGATAGAGAGAGGGAAGGAGAGAGTGAGACAGAGAGGGATGGAGGAAGGGAGAAAGGGAGAGAGATATAGACAGATAGAGAGAGGGGGGGAGAGAGAGAAAGCGGGAGACTGAGAGACGGAGTGAGGTAGGGAGAAAGGGAGAGTGAGATAGATAGAGTGGGAGGGAAAAGAGAGAGAAGGTAGGAGAGAGGGAGGAGGGTAAGGAGGGAGGCTGGAGAGAAGAATGGAGCTTGTAAAGCCAATAACACACAAAAACTGGTTTCTCTGGCTTTCTCCGGTTTCTGTGCGGTTACCAGTTTTGCAGAGGCGGCCAAAGAGACATTATACCAAGGATGTCCAAATCCAGGCCTATACAATCACACACACACACACACACACACACACACACACACACACATACAGCTACATGTATTTACAGTCTGTACATGCAGAACTAATAATAAGTAAAGTGGCCCAGTATAGTCACACACAGTGTGAACAGTGAAATTCTTTCCCTGCATTCAACCCATTCACCAAGAGATGCAGTGGGCAGCCAGGAACACAGCGCCCAGGGAGCAGGGTGTGTGTGTGGAGCAGAGTGTGGGACAGCAGTGCGTGTGTAGGGGAGCAATGTGTGGGGACAGTGTGTGGGTAGCAGTGTGTGTGCAGCAGTGTGTAGGGGAGAAGTGTGTGGGTGCAGTGTGTGGAGCAGTGTTTGGAGGAGCAGTGTGCGGGGACATAGGGCTGGACAATAATTCAATATCAATATATATCGCGATAGAATTTTTTTCAATAACGGTGATATGATTTTTAAA
>JBBPDB010060680.1:0-10554 GCA_037974465.1 Brachypetersius altus | reverse complement strand
GCAAGAATTTCGTGCTGTTCACACTGTGTGCTGTGGTGTGTTCACGTATGACCAAATGATCACTTTCACTTTCACTTTCACTTCACTTCAAATGCAAATCAGGTCAATTTTAATGAGGCTAGACTTCCTGTGTTTTAATATTAAACAAAAGATGTAATCAGGTGAGGAATTCAGGGTTCGTGTGGCTTTATCCTGTGAATGCTGACTGTGTGTGTTTGCAGGACGTTGGAAAAAGAGAATTTGTTGCAGCCGATGAAATTGAAGAAAGTGATCTTAGTGACTTTGAGGTAACTGCATCAAGACTTTGTTTTTACATTTTCTACTTTGAATGTACAGTTGTGTTCAAAATAATAGCAGTCAGACATCACTAACCTGGTCAATCACTGTTTTTGGTAGAAATTATATTTCTACATGGCATATAATTCACTAGTAGGTTTAGTAGAGTAATAGAAAACAACAGCCATGACATGCATGCTGCTGATTCTTTGTAACTGAATCATTAATTGAAAGGCGCGTGTTCAAAATAATAACAGCGTAGAGTTCAATTCGTGAGGTTATTCATTTTTTGAAAAACTGGTGCCAATTATTGCCCTTATTTAAGGAAGAAATGCAGCGATTGTTGTACATGATGGTAGTAGTGCATTTCTCTGAAATTCTGAGGAAAATGGGTCGTTCCAGACATTGTTCAGAACGTCTTGACTAAGACGTTGATTGGAGAGGGGAAAACATATACAAAAATGCAGAAAATGATAGGCAGCTCAGTTAAAATGATCGCAATAGCTTTAAAATGGCAAACAATCCTTGAAAGACATGGAAGAAAACGAAAAACTACCATTCGAATAGATCAGAGAACAGCCGAAATGGCAAAGACTCCGCCAACGATCAGCTCCAGGAACATCAAAGAAGGTTTAAAGTTACCTGTGAGTTCTGTTACAATTAGAAGACACATATGTGAAGCCAAGCTATTGGCATGGAGCCCCCACAAAGTCCCACTGTTGGGAAATAAGACATGTGCTGAAGAGGTGACCGTTTGCCAAAGAGCACATTGACTGGCCTAAAGAGAAAAGGTGCAACATTGTTCTTTTTGGGTCTAGGGGCCACAGACAGTTTGTCAGATGACCCCCAAACACTGAATTCAAGCCACAGTACACTGTGAAGCATGGTGGCACAAGCATCTTGATATGGGCCTGTTTCTCATACTACGGTGTCGAGGCTATTTATTGCATACCAGGGATCATGGGTCAGTTTGAATACCTCCGATTTCTTGAAGAGGTCATGTTGCCTCATGCTGAAGAGGAAAATCCCTTGAAATGGGTGTTCCAACAAGACAACGACCCCAAAAACACCAGTAAACCAGCAACATCTTGGTTCTAGACCAACAAGATCGATGTTATGGAGTGACCAGCCCAATCGCTGCACTTTAATCCAATAGGAAACCAAGAAAAACCAAGAAATGCAGAAGAGTTGTGGGGTGTAGTACAATCATCCTGGGCTGGAATACCCGTTCACAGGGCCAGAAGTTGATCAACTCCATAAAATACAAATGTATAGCAGTTCTCAAACAGTGGTTACACAAATATTAGTTCAGTGATTCAAAAGAAAGTTTATACAGGAAATGTTTTTGTAAAGAAGATTTCAGATGCTGCAATTTTTTTTGAACCGTCTAAAATTCACTTTTCCTCTCTTTCTGTAAAGGAATAAGACAAATTTGATACATTTCTTTATATTTTGGTTTGGAATAGAATGTGTTCCCAATGCACTTGTGTGTATGGAAATGAGTATAATGGAAACTATCAGGATTTTGAGCTTTATTCCCTTTTTTAAACACACTGCTATTATTCTGAACACAACTCTATATCATGTTTGCAGAATATACATACAACACTGTATATTCCCATGTACTGAAGTTGCAAGACATGAACAAAACACCGTATAACAATGTATTTTACTTCCATACTGTAACACATGCAGTAACTGAATATATACAGATAAAAGAACAGTCCAAATAAACAAATATAATAAACAATACAAATATCTCTTATACACCTCTTAATGATGAGTGAGGCTGGTGGGACAGGAAGAATCAAGGGTTTTCCCCACTGGTGCATAATGTAGTTAAAAATCAGACCATTACAAATGAAGAGAAAACAGGTTTGTCTGGAAAAAGATATTGGTATGAGACGGTGAATCATGCTTAATAAGATCAGGAGTATATGAACAACTGTCCCAACATGATCATATCAGATTATGTACCTCCTCCAAATTTCTGTGATTGGTCTGGCACCTCAGAGTACCCAAAAACCATCAGGGAGTGGTTGGAGGCTAATCTGCATATTGCAGTCTTCTGATAAACTTTATACTGTGAATGCCTAGTTTGCATAACTGTAAAATAAATGAATTGCATCACATATTACAGGACATGAACAACCTGAAGGTCAGCGATGAGGAAGAGGAAGAGAGTGAGGAAGGGTCCGAGTCGGAAGAAGAGATAGAGGAAGAAATGGAAGAGGAGAGTGAGGTCCGCTCCAAGTCAAAAGGAAAGGCCCCTCTTAAAGGCCCAGTGAGGAAGAAACGAGCTTATGTGGAGATCGAGTACGAGCAGGAGACGGAGCCCGCGCCCAAGAGCAAAGCCTCATAGGGACTAAAGCAGAACGGCCACAAAACCAGGACACTCTCCAGCTCATGACAGACTTTTCAGACTTTCCTGTTCATGTCATGACCTTTCAGCCAGTCCAGATTCGTGTTCTCACGCACAGCCTTTAATCCAGGACGTCTGCGTTAGGATGCCTGTGGTTATTTCAGAACGAACAGCCTGTTCTGTACCTATGCTGCTTATAAGCATAGTGTTGTTTTCTATGTTTTGATCAGTAAAGCTGATTAAAAACATGTTATGACAATTACAAGTCTGATACAGTAATTTAGGCTTTGCCACAAATCAGTTCTATTTAACTGAAGTTTCTTAAACTTGTGTTGTATTATTAGTTTTGGCATTTAAATGTGGGAATAATATGCTTATGTTGGTTGGAATTTTGTGTTTTATGTCGTTTAGTTTTCAGTTCATTGTTGCATAAAGAATATTAATGCATGTTGCTGTTTTCCTACTGGGGTAGTTGCATTATATACATTACATTAGTATGTTACACACTTGCTCTCAAAGCCCACATATAGGTGATCAGATAAGACCTGTGTGGAATTTAGGTTTGATTTTCTTTACTTTGAAATGGGAGCTTCAAGGCTTATGTAGCCAACAAGGACTAGAAGTCAGTAGTCACCCAAAATATTACCATAGAAATACACCAACAGAGTCTATCTCGGTCCACTCCATGAGTGTGTGTGTGAAATATACACACAACGGGGATGTACACACAGTCAGGGACTGATGTTGGATGAGAAGGCCTGGATCACAATCTCCATTCCAGTTCATCCCTGCTCTGTGCAGTCAAGTCAGGTTTTTCCACAACAAAACTAATATACAATATATGCACATATACATTGGTGGTTTCTATAAGACTAATAACTCAAAAAACCTTAATAACCATTACTTTTTTATTGGTGTGAAACAAAAAAATGCCCATAAACATAATGTTGCTCTCCTAGTTTTCACTCATCAATAGCCAGTTGTATACGGCTCTGGTCAAAAACGTGAAATGGCGCCATCCCCAACCGTGAAACAGAATTTCAGTGAAACATGTTTCAGGCGTCCCCATTCTGTTCAATGTAAATCTTCTCAGACCCGGCATCTATTGAATTTTTCAATGGATTCTAATAGTAAATAAGTCCCAGCCGTGAAGTGACTGTCTACTGTGATTGGGTAGTTCTCCGCTTCAAAATGACTGACAACACTGTGGTCAATCCACTTCGTTCTATTTTATGTCCTGAGCACTGACCTTGAGTGTGAGACTGAAGTTTAATATAACAAAACATGTAACATTCTTTACTAGTATTTAGTAATATTCATTTTTATTTTATTATTCGTCTACGAGTGCACAGTAGGAGGGGCATTAGCTTATTAGCTTGACCGCTTGCTAGCGATCCCCACCATCACCCAGTCAAGCTAGGCACTGGGGAAATCCTTGGGGGAAAAATCCCTGCTGGTCTGACAGAGTGATTAAAAACTTCACCAAGACGACCAGGAGGGTAGAATTAATTTATAAGGTGAGGTTAGATATGTTTCTTGGGATTCAGAAATATTGTTAATTATGTACTGTTGAAATAAACATTATAACCACGTGTTTGTAAGATATGCACAATAAAATACTTCATATTTTGTAGTGATTTGACACTAGATTGAGGCAAAAGCAGGAGACAGGAGATATTGTTTCACCAAAAATATTGACCAGGAGCCGCCATTTTTTCCTACATAAAAAGATACAGGCGTTGAAATGTAGGTGTAAATTATTATTTTATTTTTTAGTTATTTCTTATTCCCGACTGCACAGCTGAGCGACAGGTGGCGGTATGAAGACTGAACCAAAGAGCTGGCCTGACCCGCAGTGGAAGAAGAGAGGAGAGAAGGAGGCGGCAGGGCTGGAGGATAGGACTGATGAGACATGGAGCAGCTAACAGCGTTCGAGAGAGGACAGATAGTGGGTGCCCTCAGCACAGGGGCCTCGGTTGCAAAAACAGCCGAGTTACTGAACATGTCGAAGGAGACGGTGTCTAAAGTCATGGCAGCCTATACCAAACACGGAGAGAGTGCAATGGTCGAGAGGAAGCAGCACAAAAATAAAAAAACACCCAAACAGACCACCGTGAGTTCCACCTACAATTTCTCCACTCTGTCATCCTCTCTGCTCTCCCCCATTTCATACTGACCGGGTCCTGTTTTGTCTTCTCACTGGGGTTCAGTGTGGAGACCTCAGAAACACCCCCCTCCACGCCTTGGACAAGGCTTTGGCTCTGGAGAACCAGGGGGAAGAAGACGACGAGGATGAAGACATGGATGATGAGGTAAAAACTAGGGGTAATGTCTGTTCTATCTCTGTGTTTATTTTGTGTGTAAAGCACACTAACAGCAAGTGGTGTGCTTTAAAAGCCCCCATTTCTTTATTTGTTATGGTATTTTGTTGTTTTTCTCCAGAAAGTTCAGGTACCAAAACAAATAATTTTCCAACATGTTCGTCCTTATTGGAATTAAACAGTCTGTTTGTATTGCTGGGCCTTTAAGGGCAGTGTATGTAAACAACCCTTTTTGCTCTAACTGGCTGCCCTGTGCTGGACCTGAGTATAATGTCATCAAAGTTCCTGTTGCTGGAATTGTCAGGCATCCCAGTACGTTTGTACATATAATGTATGTAAAGGTGAATGCTTTTGTGACAAAAGCAAGTTTCCACAGGCTGTTTTTGCAGCTTAGTTATACGTTAATATACATTAACAATGTTACCTTGCTGTGTTAAACACATTGTTTCTAGAAAGAAACAAAGTGTGCGGTACATTTCATATTGCATTTATTCTAAATGGGTATGTGTGCAAAGAACCTTTGACATCCAATGTGTTTAATATTGTGAACCCCACATTTTTGCAGGATATGAACATCCAAAGGCCCCACCAGGATGAGTATGAGGGTTCCAGTGAGGAACAGAACGACTCAGAAGTAGTACAAGGACAATGAGTGAGGAACCGTGAGATTATAGCCAATCTAGACAATAATCTAGACAAAATTCATGTACACACACTTGCATCTCCAAAATTGTACTTTTATATGGTCCATTTCTGCTAACCCACTCACCATGAAGTCTTCACACAAAGCAATGGGCTGAAGTATATGGAGATACAAGGTTTTGTTCCATCAGCGATGATGTATATCCACAGACGGATAGCTTTTTTTAATGTACCTATGGTGTCTTAAATTTGCAGATTTGCATACGTTTAGGTTAGTGATGCTTATTATAGTAGCTGTTATACTCATGCTTATAACAATAGTGTGTTCAGGTCCTTTAATATAAACTCTGAAAAATGAAACATCTTGTGTGAAGTGTTGTAAATAAAATATCACCACATGAAATTTCATGATCTCATTTGTAATTAAATTTAAAAGTGAATGCAGGACACACTCCGACAACGTTGTCCTGGTCAGGATCACTTAATTACTTTGTTTCCATGGCAATGTTGATTGATTGGTTTGTAATTATTACTTTAGCACTTTAGGACACTGTGTTTACCTTTGGTCTCAGCGAACATAGTTTTGTTTTTTTTTTATCTACAGCTATTAATTTACTTATGGATTGGTGATCTAATCTATTTAAAAGTAATTTGAACCAAAAACCTACAGTACTCTTAAATGCAATACTCTAGCTTTAAAATACCCAGTTTGATGGACAGAATCTAATTTAAAACAAGTAAAAATGTCAGTGGCTAAAAAATGTTTTCAAATTTGACACAAAGCTGATATAATTATATATTTGATCATTCTCACTGACATTCTCACTAATGGCTTTTCCTAATCAATTTCTCAATCAAAGTGAAAACTAATTTGTTTCATGGGCACAGTCAATGCTAATTTGATGGCAAATCAAAATTTCTCTAGAGGCAATACTTTCAATCAAATTACCATGTTAAAAACAATATTTTTGACCACCTCAAAACATACAAAACTGCTCTCATTTCAGCACGCTCTCTCTTTGTCTCAGCCACAATCAACAGCCACCCCTTTGCGTTTTATAACAGCATTTATTCTTCTGGGAAGACTTTCCACAAGATTTTGGAGTTTCGGTGGGAATTTATTCCCATTCATTCTGTAAAGCATTTATGAGGTCAGGGACTGATGTTGGATGAGAAGGCCTGGATCACAATCTCCATTCCAGTTCATCCCCGCTCTGTGCAGTCCAGTCAAGTTTTTCCACAACAAAACTAATATACAATATATGCACACATATACATTGGTGGTTTCTATAACACTACGAGTGAAACTATGTTTCACCAAGACAAATAACACAAAAAACCTTAATAACTATTACTTTTTTATTGGTGTGAAACAAAAAAAAATGCTCATAAACAATATTGCTCTCCTAGTTTTAGCTCATCAATAGCCATATGTATACGGCTCTGGTCAAAAACGTGAAACGGCGCCATCCCCAACCGTGAAACAGAATTTCAGTGAATGTAAATGTAAATCTTCTCAGATCCGGCGGCTCTTGGATTTTTCAATGGACTCTAATAGTAAATAAGTCCCACCCGTGAAACAAGTGACTGACTACTGTGATTGGGTAGTTCTCCACTTCAAAATGACTGACAACACTGTGGTCAAAGCACTTTTTATATCCAGCTAAAAGATTTTGAATTCTTGTACTGTCCTTGGGATTTTCTCCCATTCTTCCTTGCAAAAGGCTTCTAGTTCAGTATGAATGCCTTGGTATGTTTGGAGATGACTCTGTCGATTAAAACTCTTTCCACGCTCTGTACAGTGACACTATCTCACGTGTGAATGTGTTGGTGACGTTTGAGATTACTCTGTCGATTAAAACACTTCCCACATTCTGTACAGTGATATGGCTTTTCTCCTGTGTGAATGAGTAGGTGTGTTTGGAGATGACTCTGTCGACTAAAACTCTTGCCGCACTCTATACAGTGATACGGTTTCTCGCCTGTGTGAACGCGCTGGTGACGTTGGAGTATACTGTGTTGATTAAACCTCTTCCCACACTCTGTACAGTGATACGGTTCGACTCCCATGTGAATGTGCTGGTGTGTTAGGAGATGACTCTGTCGATGAAAACTCTTTCCACACTCTGTACAGTGATATGGCTTTTCTCCCACGTGAACACGCTGATGACGATGGAGATGACTCTGCTGACTAAAACTCTTCCCACACTCTGTACAGTGATAGGGCTTCTCTCCTGTGTGAATGCGTAGGTGACGTTCAAGGTCAATCTGTTGATTAAAACTCTTGCCACACTCTGTACAGTAATATGGTTTCACTCCAGTGTGAATACGTTGGTGTATTTGGAGACTAATCAGGTAATTAAAACGATTCCCACACACTGTACAGTGATACGGTTTCTCTCCTGTGTGAATGCGTTGGTGACGTTGAAGGTCACTCTGTTGATTAAACCTCTTCCCACACTCTGTACAGTGATACGGTTTCACTCCCACGTGAATACGCTGGTGTATCTGGAGATGACTCTGTCGACTAAAACTCTTGCCACACTCTGTACAGCAATACGGTTTCTCTCCGGTGTGAATGAGCTGGTGACGTTGGAGATTACTCTGTCGATTAAACCTCTTCCCACACTCTGTACAGTGATACATTTTCACTCCCATGTGAACACGCTGGTGTGCTTTAAGATGATTCTGTTGGCTAAAACTCTTGCCACACTCTGTGCAGGGATATGGTTTCTCGACAGTGTGAACACGATGATGTTGGAGTTCACTCTGTTGATTAAAACGCTTTCCACAAACTCCAGTTTTCTGCTTTACTTTTTGTGAAATGATACTTTGGAAAATACGAGAGCTTCTTCTGGATGCCATGTCCTCATATGTCCCGTCCTGATGTCAGCGGTGTGGCATATTCTTCCCACCTTCATCTACTGATGTGTTTGTGAAAGTAAATTTAAGCTGTACAGCAAGGCTTGTTTCAGGATGTGATTTATTTCTGGAGGAGGAAAAGAAAGACATTATTTAAAACATAAAATGCAAGAAAATTATCCAATTAAATAAAAAAAAAAAAACGGTTTTAGGTAGAGAGGAAAAAAATAAGTTTAATTTGAACGGTTAATAATTCCTGCTGTATTAGACCCACAGGAGTGCTTAAAGTCTTTAGAATGTTCAATACTTGTGCACACATGACAAAAACATCAGATCTTTTCTAAATGTAGATACGAATAACCAAATAAAAATATTGCACAAAGGGTACAGTTATGTATTGAAGAAACGTATACAATCTTACATATCAGTAAGGGGCAAAAGAATGTAAATCGTATTTTTAGCATTTAGTGTGCAACAGTAACATATATTTTCAGTGTATAACAATACAGGTCCAGTAATTGTTGATCAGTCCGGCACATTGGCTTGGGGGACTTTTAGCCCATTCCTCTGTACAGGATAGCTTCAGCTATGGGATGCTGGTGGATTTTCTCCCATAAGGCTTTTCCTTTAGGAGCCCCCACAGCATTTCTACTGGTCGGGAATTTGTCTTGGACTTAATTCTTCTTTAACCATTCTTGGGTAGAGCAACTTGTGTGGAGGGTCCTACAGGTATATGTCTTAACTCACTGTTCCACAAATAACAGCAAGCGATCCTGGCCCAGATGAGAAAAAACAGGCCTTGAAACTTCCACCACCATGCTTTGTAGGCAGGTAAAGGTTCTCATTTTGGAAAACATGGTTTTCCTTTCTCCAAGAATGGCACTTTTCCTTTATACTAAACCGTCCTATTTTGGTCATATCTACCCAGAAAACATTTTTCCAACAGCGTTCTGGTGCATGATCTATTGTGGCATAATCTTTAGTAAACAGTAGACCAGCACAAGTGTTTGTTGTGGAGAGCAGTGCCTCTCTTCTTGCAACCCAGCCATGCACACTTCTGCTTTTCTGCTGGTGAACTACTGAACAATTTATGCTGCACATAAATAACCAGGTAAAATATTCTGATCCCATTTTTAATTGGAATTTAAAGTTCAAGTTGGATTTATTGCCATCCATCCACATACACGGTTTACATTTACATTTTACGGCATTTATCAGACGCTTTTATCCAAAGCGACTTCCATTTTGTAACTACAGTCTCCCTGGAGCAACTCTGGGTTAAAGGTCTTGCTCAGGGACCCAGAGTTGGTTTGCTGAAGGTAGGATTCGAACCCATGACCTCTTGGTCTGGAAGCAAGTATCCTACCCACCGAGCTACCTACACCTCCAGTCAAACATGGTTTATGACTGAACACAACTGCGTTTCTTATGGTCACAGGTGCACGGACAGCACAAAAACAAACTTATTACTCACTGCACACTAACTGCAATGTATAAATGCAAAAATACTGGATTTCTGGAAACACCTTTTAATTAAAGATCTATACTGAAAGACATAACCAGCCTATGTCCTGCAGAAATCCCGGCCCTGTATGTTACTTTTTCATTTTACATTTAACTGAATTTGTCATAATGATGGACTAATTTCACATCTGTTTAATTTCCCCTGAATATCAGTGCAATTTGCAGCTAAATATTTAATACAAAAGCATTCTTTCCATGAAACCATGGACACCAAGAACTGTTTGTGCTGTATTAAAAAACATTTAATAGATGGTCCCTAAAAAGAACCATTTCTGAAAATATGATGTGCTTGAGAAGATTCTTTGTTAAGTTTAAGAATATTAAGGTTTTTGAAGAGCATTGCAATTGGTTTATTAATTATCCACACCTTCCCTTCCTCACACAAATCAAAAAACAAATCGATGGATTCAGCTTCTTTATATTCATGGCTAACAATGCAAAGGTGTCAATTACGATAAATGAATTATAAAAAAATATGAATGTTTGTGTAAGGGCTGGACAATAATTCAATATCAATATATATCGCGATAGAATTTTTTTCAATAACGGTGATATGATTTTTAAACA
>JBBPDB010060669.1:0-10554 GCA_037974465.1 Brachypetersius altus | reverse complement strand
TGTCTGATACATACATACATATACATATATATATATATATATATAAACACACTCCAGTCTGTAGTGACTTCTACCGTTTGAATGTGCTCTTTAGAATATGCGCTGTTGAGAATCTAACACATTAAACTGCGCTTCTTTTTGTTTCTGTGTTGCTTTCTCCTGGGGCATCTTATTATAGTGGTTTTCGGTGCCCAGCAGGTTTCAGAGTAGACCCTAAGGCTCTGTTTCCTAGACTCAACTTAGTCCAGTTAATCCATGTCTGGGGGAAAAATGTATATATTTATATCCTCCTGAGACTCGGTCCATTAATTGATGTCCTTTATAGTGTACATTTTGTTCACGTATATCTTCCATAAGTATTTGGAGATACCCCATCAAGTCCTATAGTATTCTGTAGGATATCCTGGGCTTTCCAGTGATGTCATGTGAGGGGTTTGCATGCTGGGAACAAGGACTGCAATGAGACCTACATGAGGTACTGTACACCAAAGCAAGATGTTCCTCTGCATAATCAAAATGAAAACATGCTTCCAGGATCATCACAGCTAAAATATCCAGAGGATGTTCTATGTCTTTAAATTCACTGTTGAGCTAAAATACATGTTCTGTTGTCCTAGCAAGCAACATGCAACAGAAGAGTGATTCCGAATTTTATTGTTTTGATCAATTTGAATGTGTTCTTGGGTTAATATGACTCTTTTTTTCATTTTCTTAATTCAGTTCTATTTTTACATGGATATCGTCCTGTTGTCCTCTACAGTGGATATGCTGGGAAATTAAAATAAAAATATATTCAAAGAAATTTGAATTGTTAGGTGGTTTTTTTTAGGCCCAAACAGATAGGGTATTGCACAAAAGAAACTTTTTTTTCTTGGTTCTCAGGAGAATATAGGTAGGTATGTATACTATATAGACGTGTACACATATGTCTATGTATGGACACGTGTACATAGGTGTGCACATACTATATTGAATTCAGGTGTTTCAATCATACCCATTGCCACAGATGTATAAAATCAAGTGCCTAGCCATGCAGTATCCATTTATAAACATGTGTGAAACAAAATGGTCTGCTCAGTTACTCATTGATTTCAAGCATGAATCTGTGATAGGATGCCACCTTTGCTATTAGATGTTTCATGAGCTTTCATCCCTGCTGGATATTCCATGGGGTCTACTGTAAGTGCTTTTATTGGCAAGTGAAAACTTTAAGTATTTAGAAAAATAGCAAGTAAAGCTGACCAACGCTCTGCCGATTTAGTAGTTAAAGAGTTCCAGACTTTCGCTGGCATTAATGGAAGCACAAAAACTGTTATGTGTTTGACTTTGTTGTTAGAGGCCCTGCTTATATAATGGTCAGGGGTCCCAATACATTTGTCCATATAGTATGTGTATAAAATTATACATACTTTGAATAGGTTGAATGCAGAGAAGAAATTAATGCTGTACACCGTGTGTTCATATATGACAAATGGACACACACACACACACACTTGCTTCACACAACATCCATAAGAGTGAAGGATCATTTTATTTAACATGACTTCCGAGCCCCTTTAGAAAGATCCCCCCCCTTTTTTTATTTATTTAGGCAAACATCGAGGTCCAGTACGTGACTGGGCACCTGCATGTCATTCATCAAACATTAAAAACACTTTAGCTCATATACTTAAGAGCAGGATATTGTTCCAACTCCTTATTATTTATGGAGCAGCAGTGTGGCTGTTACTGTGGAAAAGGCAGAAAAAAATGTCAGATTGAGTCTGCTCCCACTAAAATGTGTGGCCTGATCTAAGGGGGCATTGCTGAAGAGATTAGTCTGACCTAGGCTTGCAGACATATGACCAGCTTGTTTTCAGACTCAGAAGAGACTAGGCCAAGTTCACAGACACCCTCAGGTTTATTCTGATATGCGTGAGTTTTTTAACACCATCTGTTCTCTGATTCAGGGAGAGCTGCTCGGAGAGTGAGGAGGAACCATGGAAGCACAAACAAGAACTGAAGGATTCTCTTGTTGATATGTACAAAGGTAAATGTGGATCGTATTCTCTCGGGGGTTGATTTAATGCTGTTTGCCTTCTTATTCTGTATTTCTGTGTAGCTGAAATAAAACTGCTTTAAATTTTTATTAGTGTATGGAAAGAATAAGGGAGGAGAAGACCGGCTCAAATGTGTCTGTGATTATTGGTGGAGTTCATTAAATAATGAAACTGGCAGAGAGTAAATGTGCTAAATATAGTCATGAGATGCTGCAGGAGAGCTTCATAAAGCCCACATTAGATAAAAAAAATGAGACAAAGCCCACTAGAGGGCACCCTTATCATTACAGATGGCTGTATGACTGATCGCATTGGACAGCACTGTTTAATGACTGGGTTATAATTCCAACAACCATCGTTGGAAAAGAAGTTATTGAGTTTTTAACATCAACCACGAAAGCATTATAGATGAGAGATATTTATCCTCAGGGAAAGTATGTTTGACGTGACACATTTGGCATTACACTTGAATATAAACGAGTACAGAAAACTGGTCATGTCCCATTCAAGGCACTGAAAACTGTTTGAGGGGTGAATATTTGTAGGGTAGATACTGCTGGTGAGGAATCCAACATTACTGAAATTGGAGTATATAAATGAAACAGGCCATTAAAATGGGTGTGTAATGTCGGTAATAGACGGTGCTGTCTTGGGCATCTAAGAAAATGATATTTGAAGCCTTTTATTTGAGTAATGAACAAGTAATGAACAATACTCTTTTAAATAAATAAATATACAAATATTCATATATTGTGTTTTGATGTGTGTGGTAGTGTGTCAACATTTTCTGTCCTCTCCTTGAAGAAGCCCAGTATTTGCATTTACTCTCAGTACCTGCTTCAGCTCCTTCATTTAATTGAGTCAGCTGCTGTTACAGGAAGTGACAAGTTTGTGCAGAGGCTGAAGTACAGTAGAAGCAAAGCTCTGCTGCTCTTCTAACTGTTCTTTTCTAACCATTTTATTAAGACAGTATATTTATTTACATTTATTATGCCTCAGAGAGCTTTGCACAAGAATTCCAATGTGCATGGACTGCTGGTCTCATGCACAAATGGCAAATAAAAATCTTGAATCTTGAATCTTGAATCAACATTGTCCATGATGACCTGAAGTCTAGACAATGTTCTCCTTTCAGACACAGTTTCCACACTGTCTCACCCACCACTGATCCTAATCACTGAGCCCAATCTCAAAAACATGCATTTTAATCAATGCTTTTATAAACAGAGTAATTATATCTAATCAAGCAATTGTGACAGCCCAAGATGGAGTTTACTGTACTTTAATAATGCCCTTTAAAAGAGATGCATGAAAAATATTAACCTTGAATTTTTTTAAGTAACGTAAGAGATTTTTCTGATTACATATTTGTATTTGTACTTCGTTGTCAATTCAACAGTGGACATACAGCTAAGCTTTTATTATCTATCGACACCAGGGATGGGTTTTGAGAAGTTCTGGTCAATAACAAAATATCGATAAATTCTTGGACAGACGGTGCTGCGGATGCAGTGTTAATCCAAAGCTGCATCAGTAGAAGTGATGCTACATGAGATGTCACCAGATGTTTGGTGACTAGACACTTTGGAGGAGCTATTGCACCTCCCTCATTATATATACAGGAAACTCAGGAACACATACAGTTTTGGGGCCCAGAAAACTCTTTTAATCTGAGGGTCAAGGGCTCGCATCCCTGTTTGGGCGGGCTGCCAACGGGCAGTTGGTGACATAGTGGCTAGGGAGTTTTGAAAGGTTGTGGGTTTGAATCCCTAGATTGTTAGTGGCATCACTGAGGTACCCTTGAGCCCTGTTCACACTTCATGGTGTGATGTTCATATGTGATTATACAGGGGAAAGAAGTCATTTTGCTTAACAAATAAATGTGTTGTCTTTATTCTTTGCACCAAATTATGGAGTAATATCAATAAGAATATTGATAAGTATCAGTGTTGATAAGCAGTATCAGTATCAATATCAGTAGCAGTTAAATCCAAACAATACCTTTTCCTAATCAACACCATCAAAACTTAGAAAGAAACGTTCTGTGTAGCCTAACCCAGCGCTAGGCCTGTTGTACAAACCAGATCATTGTTTTGTACCGTTTGCACTGTTAACATCTTTTCTGCCTTGCATGTGTGTGTTCTTGGGTTGGTGGAACATACAGATGGTAGAGAACATAGTGGACACCCTGAAGACAGCATTTCCTCGTTCGGAACCACAGAGCCCCACAGATGATGGAGAACCGGACCCAGACGGGAGAACGCCAGACAGCAGGAAGAAGTATGAGTGTGTCTTATGCCTCCCCTGTTGCACCCCAGTAAAAATTACTGCTTATATTACAAGACGTTTGTGAATTTATTTCAGGTCACGACTGAGGTTTTCCAGCATAATAGCCCCCAGCCCACTCAGCGTTCCAGAATTCCAGCCCAAAATCACATACTGCTTCAGTGAGGAAAGCACAGTAAGGAAACCACTCAGATCAGAGTGAGCACAACTCACTCTGATCTGAGTGAGCACAACCTTTTTCAGTTCATACTACACCGAAAAAGGGATCACTTGAGTTTTCTTTAGAAAAGCAATGCTTATACACTATACGGACAAACGTATTGTGGACACAGTTTAAGGAAGAACCTTTCCTATTCCAGCATGACTGTGCTCCAGTGCACACAGTAAGCTCCATACAGACATGGTTGGATGAGTTCGGTGTGGAAGAACTTGACTGACCCACACAGAGTCCTGACCTCAACTCCATCCAACACTGGAACGGAGGTTGCGAGCCAGGGCCTCTCGTCCAACATCACTGCCTTACCTCATAAATGCTCTACAGAATGAATGAGCACAAATTCCCACAGAAACTCCAAAATCTTGTGGAAAGCTGTTCTAGCTGCAAAAGCTACCAACTTTGTATTAAAGTCAATGGATTTCGATGCAATGTCATTATAGTCAATGTTGGTGCACTGGTCAGGTGTCCCAATACTTTTTACAATATAGCCTATATTGAACAAGACAGCTCAAAGACATCTGAATGCTTAAATTTGCTTGGTTAAGTTGTTCTTCTCGAGTATGATTAGTGAGTGGCGTAAATAACATTTCAATGACTGAATAGACAAACCCCATATTCTGAATGACAGGCATAACGTGAGTAGAAATCTGTCTCTGACACCTGTTTGATTGTGCCTTCGCTTTAGGTCTTTAAAGGCCCTTCAGGCATAGAGGGCTTTGTGCTGGAGCAGGAGAAGAAGCTGGATAGAGAGCTTAGGAAGGACTTTGGGGAACACAGAAAAATAGGACATGAGGAGCCGAAAGAGAAGGCTGGAGACAGAGCAGCAGAAAGGAGAACACGAGGGACAGGTTAGTCAATAAATGGTACATTTTGATCCACTTTTTCATTTCTGTCTTTTGTGCACTAAATCAGGACAGCTCAAATGGGTAAATATACTTGCTTATTAAAGAAATAGTTTAAAAAAATCAAGTTAACACATTTTTCCCTTATGGCTGATGTAGTTGATTAGCTGAGACAAATGTTTGCTTCTTCAGTTTTACCTTGGATCTGAAGGTAAGGGGAAGAAACACCACTACTGAAGGATGAGTCCTATTATCGAGAGATTGTGAATTTAATCACCAGTGATGCCACAGGAATCAGTGGTTGGGAGTCCAAGAGCGTATAATCAAATCCACTGGATGGGTTGGAAGGCCCCTGTGTCCCCATTGCTTAGCTAGCACAGGTGTCTATTAGCTGTCATTACAGAATTAACACTTAACAACCCTAGTGTTAAACTGTCCAATGAAGTTAGGTTAGTGGCAGGAAAAGAAGCAATGGCTCCCCATATGCCTTCATATGAGGATGCACATACTATCCTCATGCTAACTGTGTTGGTGGTCCTAGCTAGCAGGTTAGATTTAACTTAATGCTGGTGAGGAAATTACAGTTTGAATAGATGTCAATTACATCTGTACAGTATTATAGATAACAGTAAGTCATACAGTGAAAAGTATATTTGAGTGGTTTGAAGCAAGCATGTAATTAATGCATCCAGTTTGCAAGACGCTAACTGGCTATAGTATTAGCTTTTATTACTCCTGTGCTGTATTAACCTTGTGGATCTAGGCACCTAACATGGCTTGACTGACTAATTACATTTGGGAGAAATGTGTACATTCAGTTTTGTAACTTTTAGCCCAAGGTACTGCACAAACAAAAAGGTTTACAGCCCAATTGCTATTGGAACTTTCTAAGCCTTCTGAATGCAATATTATACATTAACCACATGAGAGTGCTGTCACTCCACCTAACAGGCATGTGAAGCCAGTTAAGATGCAAAAATAGAGGACAGAGGGAGAGTGTACGAGTATTCAAGAAAATGCCTTTTAAACATTTTTAAATGATATTTCATTGTGACTTTGAATATGCACTGAATTATTGTCATGCTGAAACCCATAAAACCCCTTAAATATAAGACAAATGTTTATGTATCTCATGTTTTAGCAACTCAATATTTATGAATACAATGTATTATATATTACAAGATATGTATGTTTGTAAACACACACACACATTTATTTATTTATTTACTTGTTTGTTTATGTACACTGATACACCTGGCACCCCCAGTGTGAGACTGCCTGTTACAGCCTGTTGTCGAGCATTTTTCTTTTTTCCCCCTATTTTTATTCTTTTATTTTTTGTTAAATTCCTAAATGCTATGTTATGGTGTATAGCTCCGTTTGTTCAAACCAGTGCTCTGTAACACAGCAGTGCTGCACAAGGAGACATCCCAGTCGCACCAGGAGGGAGGAGACAATACAGACAGCACAGACCTGCTCTCCCCTCCATTATCATGGGGAATGTAAGAGCTCTTTACAACAAGAGAGTTGCATCAGAACAATGACAGCTAGGTCTGGAAGGGCCTTAGAACTATCTCAGGCTACAAGGGACAGAACTCTCTGTCTATGGTGGACATGAAGTGGGCAAATGAACTGAATCTCTTCTGCTCCCACCGCTCAAGGCTTCTCAAGTACCACACAGGTCAACTGTGTGGGATGACTGAGCCCATCTTCAGCCTGTAGATAAACCGGGTGTATCTATGAACTATGAAAACACTGTAACTATGAAAAACACTGCAAAATATCCCACACCCCGAGGACCTCAACAGCTACAGGCTGGTAGCTTTGACATCCCACTTGATGAAGACTCTGGAGTGGTTGGTCCTTGTTCATCTTTGGCCCTTGATGCGGTCATCCACCCTGATCTCACCTGTAGAATGCTGGGAGACAGTGAGAATCATGTTCTTTGATTTCTCCAGTGCCTTCAGAAGCATCCTACCCACAATCCTGGGGGACAAACTGGAGTACACAGGAATGGACCATCACCTGGGTTCTGGACTACCTCACCCAGCAACTACAGTATATGAGGATCCAGGGCTGTGCATCTGACGCGGTCATCTGCAGTACATGGGACCAACAGGGAACGGTTCTGGCTCCGCTTCTCTTCACCATCTGCACTGCAGACTTCCCCTACAACTCAAACAACTGCTTCTTGGAGAAGTTCTCTGATGACTCTGCAATAGTCGGCCTCAACGCTGTTTGGGATGAGAGGAAGTATAGAGAATTGACCCGTGGACTTTGTGGACTGGTGCCAACAGAACTACCTGGTGGTAGATTTTTGAAGGCAAAAACATCTTCTACTTCAGCTACTGTACATCCAGGGTCTGGACATTGAGACCGCAGAGAGCTACAAGTACCTTGGTGTTCATCTGAGCAAAAAAGGGAGCAGACTGTACCCATTGGCCAGAGCAGGCTGTACCCATTGGGGAGGCTCAGGTCTTTTGGAATGCAGAGGTCGCTCCTGGGGACCTTTTACGACTCTTTAGTGACATCAGCCATCTTTTACAGTGTGATCCTTTTGGACAGCAGCATCTCAGCCAGGGACTGGAAGAAACTGAACAGGCTGGTCCAGAAGGCTGGTTTTGTTTTTGATGTCAGTGGTGGCTTAGCTGTCATCCTGTTGGAGAACATCTCCCACCTTATGCAGGCGACTGACAGTACCAAGCTGCACCCACTGTGTGGGAAGGAGAGATTCCGCAGGTCTTTCCTTCTCGCCGCTGTCAGACTTTACAACGAACATCCCACAACCTACAAACACACAAGCAAACACACATTTATACACCAAGGACTGATAAGTGCAGTGTTACTTGCATGTGCAATATTACTCGTGCAACATGTGCAGTGTCTGGTGCAATATTACTCATGCAGTGTCTGCTGCTACTATACATCTGAAGAGACCCACTGTGTACATACATGCATGCATGTTTTTGTATAGTTTACAGTTCAGTTAGTTTATATTCTATTGTTTACTCTACTTCTGCTTTCTTCTCTTGTTCTGTCTACTTTGTTGTTGTAATAATGCAAATTTAATACAGTGTTATCCGATCTTGTACTGTGAGGTACTATGTAGAGAGAGACAGAGAGAGAGAGAGAACGTGTGTATATAAATTCAGTATTGTTTCTAAAACTGAAATGAGTCAATTGTTAATTTTTATTCCAAATTACCTGAATATGTGCAGACACAGCTCTGGCAGACGTGGCGCTGAATATCCTGTGCTTACTGATGAAGGACCAGTGGAGCTGGCTGTGCACTGAGAACATCCAGAAGACCATCCGGCTGCTCTTCGGAACTATTATAGAAAGGTCCGGTTCTACACATGCACACGTACAAAAACAGTGCTAACAAACATTTCTATTTTCTGTGAAACTGTAATCTTTTAGTATTACTGTTCAAAATTATGTGACTTGAATTATATATACATATTACATAAAAATTTTACTCTCCAGGTTACTCTCCAGGCAAACAAGCTGAAAAAACAGACCCTTCATGCAGAGATTATATCAGGAGTGTTTCGTTCAGGACTGCACAATGCAGAGCAGCCAGTCAGAATAGAGACCAGTCAATTTCAAGGCATAGCAATTTAAAAACTTTTCACTTTTTTCAACTTTGCTGAACATCAAAACATCTCTTTCAAATAACATGCCTGTATGTGCTGTATAATGCTGTTAATGTAAGAGTATTCATATTTTCCTTCCAACTCAAAAGTTTACATTCAACTGCTGCACAATGTGAGGTAGCACAGAAACGGCCACATTTTTCCACTTCGTTTACTGCATCTCAGACATGACATTCAACAAGGTCACTCCTTTTAAAGTGTAAAGTAAAATGTCATAGGTGAACACACCACAGCACAGTGTGAAATTTCCTCTCTGTATTTAACACATTCACCAAGCGAAGCAGGGTACCTCACACAAGAGTACCTCAGTGGTGCCACTAGCAGTCCTGGGATTCAACCCCACAACTTTCTAAACGCAGGGCCACCACTAAGCCACCAGCTGCCATTTTAATTAATAGGTCAAAATTTATTCATGGAATATAAGAGCTTAATAATAATAATAATAATAATAATAATAATAAGCTTTTTAATTTTAGTTTTATTCGGAACAGGACACCGGCATATTAATTGTTAATAGCATTTATCAGCTAATAGAATGTATTTCTAATTGGTATAAATTTTGTGTATATATACGTTAACAGTTTTACACAAATAAGGAGTCGTGGATTCATTCACACATAAATCTTTTTTAAACCGAAGTTTTACGTGGAAATCCCCACAATAACGTGGAAACTGCAAATATCCTCCACCTTTTTTGCTTTTTGTGGCAATAAATAATTTTTTCTGGATGTTTTCACACAAGGGGACCCATTCAACTCGCCGCGGTGTCCCAATACTTCTGTCCCGTGACCTTCCGAGTTGAATATCTCGGCAGGGAAAGCACTAAGACTCTTCAAACTTCACAGTTAGACCTTTCCAACGAGCCCTCATTTGTATTTTTAGCCTGAGTAGATCAGGTTTTATTCTCCAAAAAGCTTTCACCTCACCTATCCCAAGTTGCATATTCGCCTTAAATTTAAATTTCCCTTCCAAGATGTGTATCTCGGTGGGGAATTTAAATTAAAAGGCAAATACGAGTTTACCATTACATTTGCTTTAAGGGTGACATTTTCTCTTGGAACGTAACCCCCGGAAAAGAGACATGTTTAATTTGTATGCCTACGTACAGTGATAACTCCATTCTTACATACAAATAAAGTTTGTATGGAGAGAAAATTTACAATTCACATGTGCAACCCACTATGCTTTTGTGGGACTGTTTGAACTTGATAGTAGTTACTGTAGGAAAATTTAAGATTAATAGCTATAAAAGGTAATCTGCAATTTAAAGAAGTAGTATAACATCTATATTTACTTTACACTGACAGCAATCGGCAGACGGTTATATCCAAAATGATTCACATGGGTGTTTTGTAGTCCACAGGAAAACATGTCCCTCACACTAGTGAGTCTCGACCAGACATGGGCCATATACGTCCATGTTATGTTATTAAATTAAATTTTATTATAAAAGATGCCTCAATCATTTTACCTAGCTGTAATTCCCATCTTTCCCCAGCAGATGGCACACCTCA
>JBBPDB010060668.1:0-28168 GCA_037974465.1 Brachypetersius altus | reverse complement strand
TTGGGTCACATCACCATACTGCCCCCCCAACTTTTAAATTGGCTGCTACGCCCCTGCCCACGAGCCACGACAGTGAATTAGAAAAAAGTAGCCTATGCCTAGGTTATTGCTTGGAAGAATGATTCAATTAAAATAGTTTTTGAACCAACACATCCTAAAGACTTGATTTTTTTTCACCGCACAAATGTCGGAAAATTAGAGTTCCTGCACTTATTTTTTCCCACTTCAAGCACTGATTATGGACGTGGTGAAGACACACAACATCTGCAGGATATCTTCTCTAGCTAGTGCCACTTATCAGTCCTCTCTCTATCGCTCGCTATCTATTTCTCTCTCTCCCTCTGGCTCTTTCTATCTGTCTGCAATTTCACACACTGCTCTCATTCCTCTCTTCAACGATTTGAGGTAATGAGTAGAGAGAAACCAATACAAATGTTGTGAAGAAGGCAAAAATACTGATCAATTCCTTCAGGTCTTCAAATTCAGTTAGAATGTAAGTTTCCTTGAGAGACAGACTGAGAGAAGGAAAGCAGATTCACAGCTAATGTGGAGTTCTCCATGCTGGCACCTCTTACAGGAGCTTCTAAGCTGTAGCAATGGCAAGAAGCCAGAGGCACTAGCCAGCACGAATGTTTGGAGAGCTGAAGCTGCAGAGCCTTTTCTTTCAAATGCTGGGAGTAACTTGGAGAGTTTGCACGAGAGCACGAAAGACCAGCACGAGGCTTAGAGATGAGGGACAATGATGGAGTTTGCCATGATGGATTCATGATGGTTCTCCACGATGGAGACAGCATGCTAGGCTGCTGGACCTACAGGGCTGAAATGGAACACACAGAGCAAGGCACACGAACCAATGGCAAGAGCAAACCAGTTCACATTATTAAACACAGGTTAATACACAATGGGTGACACCTGACACACAAACCCCAACTAATGAGCGGGGCACGAAGACTAAACCAGGCATTCAAATATGGGGGCACAGCTGAAGTAGAAGGCAGGCACCTGACACCCACCTAAACCTACAAACAGAAATGTGAGACAAGGGGATATGACAGACACGCCCCTTCCCAGCAGTCCGGAAAGCCAGACCTCTGGGGTGTGGAGGAAGTGGCCCAGATGTAACAGTGATAAACTTTACCCCCTCTGACATAACACACCTGATGTACAACAGTATTTTTTTGCTCATGTAATACATAACACCAGAGAACAAAAAATATTTTCATTACATTTTGTAGTGTTTCTAATACAATCGCAGCACTATTTCAGTGGTAACATTTATTTTCATGTAGCTTCATGTAGCTAGAAATGTTATGTTTAGAATGTCACGTAAGCTGCACTATCTGCACTCTCATCTTGTGAAACAAACCACCCTTCATCCCCGGCACCAACCACGAATCAAACTCGGTTCCTCGCCGTGCATCCAGGGCAGCTTGATTTTCTTTCCCTAAGCACTTCACCTGCTTGTGCTGCCACACCTCTCTCTCCTGCTCTTCCCTCAATCTCCTCATATTTAGTGTTAAATCACTACAAAATATAAAAAGTATTTTATTGTGCATATCCAACAAACACGTAATGATTATTTCAACAGTACATAATTAACAATATTTCTAAATCCCAAGAAAACATATCTAACCTATTTTTCACCTTATAAATTAATTCTACCCTCCCGGTCTTTCACCAGTGCCCTTCTGTGCAGTTGTGGATGTAAGATAAAAAGAAATATCATTAATAAATACTAGTAAATAATGTTATGTGTGTTGTTATGTATGAAGCTTCAGTATCACACTCAAGGTCAATGCCCAGTACATAAAATAAAACGAAGTGAAAACAAATGCAGTGATTGGCCACAGTGTTATGTCAGTCATTTTGAAGTAGAGAACTACCCAATCACAGTAGACAGTCACTTGCTTCACAGGTGGGACTTATTCAACATTAGAGTCCACTGAAACCTCAAAAATCCACAAGCCACCGGGTCTCAGAAGATTTACATTAAAATGAATAGGGAAGCATGAAATTCGTTGGGAGGTGGTGGTGGCGCTGTTTCACATTTTTTGATCAGAGCTGTATACAACTGTAATGTAACTGAGGAGCTGAAATTAGGAGAGCAAACTTATTTTATATTTTGTTTCAAACCAATAAAAAAGTGATAGTTATGAAGTTTTATTAATTATTTTTCTTGGTGAAACATAATTTCACCTATAGTCTTTTAGAAAATGCCACTACTTCATATACATTCCTTAAAATTCAGGTGAGTAACCTCAGGAAAGAACAACTTTTTTTGGTCAATAAGTTCCTCAAACTAGCAAATGCCTTCTTCAAAAAGTATTTTGGTGGCTTCACTCAAAGAACCCTTTGTGGCACCTTTTATGCAAAGGTTTTATTAAAAGTGTTTTTCCAAAAACTGCACTGCCAAGTTATGAACCATTTAGGAACCTTTATTTTTAAGGGCAATCCACTCCAGCTGAACAAATATCTCAAAACTACCACTTGAAGAAAAAATTTGGAAAGTCGTGACAAAAGAAAAAAAAAGAAATCTTTTCCTGATCTACCGAAAACGAGTTTGAAGATTTTGTTCACTGTCGTTAGAGATCTGACAGTATGGAAAACCATGATTGGATAAAATGGGGAAAAATATTTTTTGACTTATCTTTCCACTGAGTTATGTCAGGAAACAGATGCTATCTGCTGTCTAGCTTTTTATCAATCAAGTTGTTTCTCCCAGGATGCCTCAGAGGCTCAAGGCCTCATCTTTCATCTTTAAGAAACAACACTCGCAAATTTTGGAGAACTGTTGCATAAAACCTGATGTGGTTTTAAATCATTTTCAGTCCGTAGACAACAAGTGGGCAACCATTCAGCCGGAGCATATTCAGATTTAGACAGAGACAGAGAATGAGAATAAGAGAGAGCCCGAGAGACAAGAGCAAGAAGTGAGAGAGAGAGACAAGAAAGAGCAGTATAGTGACAGCGTCCCCCACTCATATTAATATAAAGCTTTGCAATACTAAGTGTTTAGCCAAGACAAGAGTCCCCTAATTCATCTGGTCCTAAACTGTAGGTTATCACTCTCACTAACAGATTCGGGGTAAGGCGCAACGAAATACATTCTGATTTTTAAGGCATCATTACTTCCTTTAACTTCAACAAAAATTTACAATGTTATATGTATTTGTTCTTCTGTGTCACTCAAACACACAAACAGAGCATCTCACATACAAACTTACAACAAAGTACAGACTGTTACTTTTCTGATGTGACAATGATTTTTTTTTAAGTAAAGTGGCCCCACCACAGCACACAGCACAGTGTGAACTTCTTTCTCTGCATTTAACCCATTTGCCAAGTGAAGCAGGGGCTGCCACAATGGTGAGCAGTGTGTGGGGACGGTACCTTGCTTAACCTCAGTGATGGGATTTGAACCAACAACCTTGAAGGGGCAACACCCTAACCACTTGCTCACCAGGTGCCCCAGCTATTACAATTTTACCATTTGGCAGAAAGTTCTCTCCCTACAGTATCATCCCACACCTGACTGGTGTACGCTATCTATGGAGATTTACACCTGTGTTCTGATCAGCACAGACACACCCAGGTTGTCATAGTATAGTCTATATGTCTATATAGTCTATTGTATAGTCAGGCTATGTGGTAACCATAGGAGGATCTGAGGATCTTTGTGGTCATCTGAGCAAACTTTCAGCTTCCTTGTTTGGAGCAGTATCATGTTGACTGTCGGGAAGTTTGCTGGTTGTGTCTGTGTTTACATTTGTCTCATCTAATTAGATGCGCTCTTTGGTCTAGGAAGTCTCTCTTTACCTTCTGACACATCAGATATGTGACACTGATTGTCAGGAGAGATTAAAACATGTGCTTCGGGTAGGCTTGCATTTTCAGTTTCTTCTCCTTTAGGTAGATTTCCCTGTGGTAAGTAATCAGCAAGACACTCATTTCTCTTTCTCTTAGTATCTTTCAGGTACTATGGTGAGATGCTTCAACTGACCGATGGGCGGACCAAGATTCCAGTCAGGATTTAAAGAAACAACATTTTTAGTCATTCCCTCTCTCCCGATGTTTAGACAGTCGTGGATGGCAGTGAATGTAATGGTGCTCTGACTGTGGTTACCATGGAACCAGTGTACTAAACATTCATCCTCCAGATCACTTTGATAGCCTCTGTTTTAATGACACCTGAATTGTTTGTTGTCTGCATGCAGGTTTGAAGCTTTTCTGGGGCAACTGGTGACCTAGTGGTTAGGTGTTGCCCCTGCAATGAGATGGAACTGGGTTCAAATTCCAGCAGTGTTAGTGTTATAACTGAGATACCCTTGAGCAAGATACTGTCCCCACACACTGCTCTCTGTGCACCCCTCATTGGTAGCAGCCCCCTGCTTTACTTGGTGAATGTGTTAAATACTGAGAAAGAATTCCACATTGCTCACACAGTGTGCTCTGGTGTGTTCATGCGTGACTAAAGGGGCCACTTTCCCTCTCTTACAGTCTTACAGTATAGCCAGGGAGGTCTTACAACATGTTTGACTACAAGTTTGTGCTTGCCACATACTCATACATTCCCTACTAAGACCCTGTCACTTTATCAGATCTAGTCTTGTTTCTATCTGTAACTTACTTTCAAGAAGCTCTCCTCTAAGTGGGATCTGAGATTTTGTTCATACTGTGAATCCATAAACTAGGTCATCAGGCAGTCAAGGTTTAGTCCTGAACATTAAGTCTTAACAAGTGAACCTTGTTACTTTATTATGTGTACAACAACAGGAATGTAAAAGTTTTACAAACTCTCCAATTCAGTTTGTTCTCCAGGGTTTCTAACATGCCTAACAACTTCACATAGATCCTTGATCAATCAGGATTTAAAATCAGGCCTTTTTAAACTACCCTCAGCCAGGTCTTAAGAGACAGTCATCCCTAAAGCATTTACCAACAGTCCTCATTTTCTGATGAGAACAGAAATCGCAAACCTAGTCAGTAAGTAATTGGACATAATTTGTATTGCTTTTCTCAGGCTTAAGCTTCAGGAAATCTTATAGTTATCAGGGACACTTTTTCCAGGAAGATTTTTCTACATGAACAGTGGTCAAACTTTATATATATGCAGGCAACCTTTCCTGGTAAGATCTAGTTTTGACAAGATCTAAAGTTCTGTTCGGACTCTAATGTCCTGTATCATTGTGTAAAATCTCGTTGGTGTAGAACAAGTAGAACTCGTTGGTGTGTATCCTAATCACAAGCCCATCTATTTTTCATGTAGCATTTAGCTCCAGAGGGTTTCATTCCCTTAGCAGGAGACTGAACTCTGAAAGTCCCATAGGTTTTTTTTATTTTTTGTTTTTCCATCTGGGCAATCATCTCAGCTCTATTTCTCTTTAAGAATGATCACTGGTAAGCCATTGGTCCTATGCAACATAGTTCTCTGGAACTGCACATGCAGAGACTATAATGGACTCAGTGAGAGCGATACCACCATTACTGGTCATTTTAACTCAAAAATGAGGAATTTCACTAATTGCTCTGACAGCACCTCAGTTCATCATTTCTTGGGCCCCTGTTGAGTGAAACAGTCTATGCACTCTTGCTTGTTCTTAGACTGGGCATAAGTTCTCTATGGGGCCATTAGGAGAGGCTGTAATTGTTCAGTGTTTACTTGCCTGCCCAGCACTGGAGTTTAAAGAATTGGTGTAGTAGTCTTATAAAGCTGCAAGCCATATATAACCATTGGCGTCTAACCTGGCAGATGTGAGTATGTACATTATAGAGTTATGGTCTGTGACAAAAGTAAAGTAATTTCCATAAAGACAATTGTGGATCATCTCTGTTACAAGCCAGAGGGAAACTCCAATTAATGGGTCGGATGACGTGACTCACTTCGACAGCCCTCAAATGGTGCAACCTATGGCCAAGTGGTGAGGGTTTACCCTCCTGTTCTCAGTATAATGCTGCTCCAAGGCCAGTAGTACTGGCATACATGTGCAGGATCTATAGCAGCTTGTATCTGCAAAACCTTTTGCAGATTGGTAGACAGCCATTAAGTATAGCTGCATAGTCTTTAATAAATAAGTGATAATGGCCTTAAAGCTTAGAAATGGTCGCAGCTCTTTCAGGTTTTTGGTCATTGGCCAGATCTTTAAAGTTTGGGCCTTCTCTGGACCTGTCTCGATGTCATTTTCAGCCACTACATGTCCAAGAACAGGATCTTGCTGTTTACGTTGACTTTTCCAGCAACAGCTTTACTCCTTGAGACAGACAAGCACTTGCAATAACTTACTGTCATGCTCCTGCAGAGTCATGAAGGAAAACATGAGGTCATTCAAGACAGCTTCCTTTAATTTTCTATCTTTTACAAATTCTTACCAGTTCATTCAGTCTCGGGTGACAGATGGCATGCAGTTCAATTTGAAGTGACTCTCGACTTTGTCAGTTTAGTCAGTCTCAATCTGGTGATAACCAGATAAAGCACAATGAACCTTTTTGTATCCTGTTAGTGTTGAAAACATCTCTGCCAGGATTAGGAGAGTATAAAGGCATTTCAATAGTCAATACATATATGAGCCTAATAACTGCACAACCACATTGGGGGAGGAATACAGGGATTCAGATTCAGACTTTAACATGACAGCATAGAGCAAATGTTTTCACACTACCTTCATATCTTGAACATGCATAGGCAAGGTACACTGTTCATATAATGCTTCACCTTGTCAGTGCATCTAAAATCTAAATCATGGTGAGCAAAGCCTTTAGGCATCTCATAGAATTGTGTTGATGTGCAGTTTCCACCCTTGTGATATTGGAGAACTGCCAAAGTTAAAGCACAAATCTGACTTTGAGTTGTTTTTTATAGTAAAATAGTGGCATTTATCGCATGGTGTTGTGACAGAATGCTGCGGTATGTAGGTCTAACACCCTGCTCTGATTCATTTTAGATTTTATGAGGCGTAGTAGCAGGAAATGTGATCAGACAAGTGTTTACACAAAGGCCATCAGGTAATGATGACTGGAGGTCCTGTAATGATCCATTGGTCTGCAGAGGGGTTATGAACATTATTTGATCCTTTAAGAACGAAGTGTGGACAGACTATCAGCAGGAATCTTTCTCATTTTTTTGATGAATCAAATATCATGTCTGTGTTCTGTTTCCATCTTAATTTGAGTGTGTTCAGCACTGCCCTGTAACTAAAAGGACCTGGTCAGTATTTCAGAGTCATAATGTCTGAGCACTTCTCATTTAGGATGTCATCCTTCTCTAAGTAACCTAAATAAGGGACAGATTGTCTGGCTGCACCTTTAATCTATCAAGTGGTTTGATGTCTTGACCTGATGAATTCTGTTTTCAGAATGACTCCATAGTCACACTGTAGTCACTTGAAAGCCACCATCTAGAGGATAACTAGGTGCTGTGGACCTGTTTTCTGAATGGCTAAGTATTGTTAACCCTTTGTAATCTAGGTTATGCACACAGACACTCATACACACACTCATAAACCAACTATTAGCTATTAGCATCTCCAAACTGGCTGGTCTTGTGGGATGTTCCAGAGATGCCCACAAGTTAGTACCCACTAAGAGAAGGGTCCTGGATGGTGCAGATGTCTAAGCATTGGCCCTATCAACAAGAGCTGATGTCAAAGCACAATAGTCTTTGCTTTTTCTGGGTCGATAGGATTCACAAGGAGGACACTGGAAGGTTGTCCGAATAGATAACCAGGGAACCAGTGACAGGGTACCTGTCATGGCTTGTCACAGCTTGACAGAGACAGGGTACCTGTCATGCCTTGAAATGTAGCCAAACCTAGCCTTTCTGGTCTATTGCCAGAGAAGAGAAACTGTAGCAAAGTCTGACTATGACAGAAAGCTGTCAGGACACTTTGCTATGTATGGGGCCGCATAGCTGCAGACCAGTTAAAACATGAATTTTGACCTCTATCCATCACCAACAGTGGCTATAAAGGACACGTGTGCATCCGAAGGTCTGATGAATTATGTGGAGGACTGAATGCATGCATCACTTAGGTGGCCATTAAAATGCACTATGGGACCCAAGCAGATCTAGCAGGGTAGACATTTAAAGGCAAATGTGGCATTCTAAAATATTTTACAAGCACTGAGCTCTTCAAAATAACCCATTCTGCTGCCAGTGTTAACTTATGGATATTGGATGACCGTGTGCTTGCTTTTATACATCTGTTACCTGTTGTGGCTAAGACACCTGAACTGAATAAACAGCGGGGATGCCCACATCCTTCTAACCATTTAGTGTATGTTTACAGAATGAGCCATACTTTAAGCTAATTAGCCTGTTTTACATTGCTAGCTAATGTATGGAACATGAATGATCTACTGAATGTTTTAAGGATGCCCTTGTTTCTAGCATTCCCTCGCAGTGATGGGCAAGAAGGAGGGCCACCTTACCCACCCAAAGAGAGTAAAGCCAATTGTGTTTACAGGGACTCTCAGTCACAGTAAACAAGAAAGAAGAAAGTAAACAAGAGAAAGGTTGAAGAATTGTTCATTTAAATAAAATAATGATTGCAATTTCAGTTATTTTAATAAAACAAAGTAGCAGACAAACAGGAAAAGGCAGAGAGCTACTTTAAAGATTAGCCACTTGTGAAAGCACTAGTACCCAAGATCACAGTAATATCCAGGTCGCAATGAAATTGTATAACCACAATCAAAGCATATAACATAGTAATAAGGGAGGAGCAATCCAAACACATTTCCAAGCACACCCTCACCACTCTGCTTTCACTGCTTCCAACACAGCCTATATCACAAAACCCTGGGCACAAGGCTGTGATTTCTGGAGCCTTTCCGAAGACAGAGGCTATGGATGGCGACAGTTGTGTTTATAGGCATGGAAAGTTCTTCCATAATTATGGGTGAAATCTTTGTGAAAGTACAAGCCTGTCCACAGAAGCTCAATTTTTTTCCTGGCCCGCAAGGGTGGTAGAATATCAAAAACTTTTTCTACAGTGCAATGATCCATATTACGACTGTATAAACTTGACTGGTTTATAGGAGACCAGGTTAAATATGTTTCCCTTTACATGGTTTGGCCAGGGTTTTTGGATTTGTGAAATGGCAAACACAGGCAGACTGCCCCTGAACATCTGAGGAAAAGCACACCACTGACTAAATAGTAGATTTTCCCAAGGGTAACCCTTTAAATGGTCACTCTGTGTTTCACCACCTGGCCACTTACCTCTTACTATCTCGCTGCGGTGCCTGCTTAAGAAAAACAAAGTCTGGTGGACACAGGTGTCCCCTCCACATGCATCCCCACTTATTACATCCATTCCAGTAGCTTGCTTGAACACCGTCTGAAGCGTGACCATGGCAGGGATTGTTGCCAAGCGACGCCTTCCCTTTTAAACAGAGGCATTAGGCGCCAGCAGAGAGCCATGGAACAAACAGCTGGCCCTTTGAGTCCATGCAACTGATAAAAAGTGAATATGTGTCCTATTCACTCTTACTCCACACATCCCACTTGTACTTTTAATATAACCCTCTCTCTCCATGTATTACTTCAGCCCTTTGAACTTATCTCTGTTGTTTTGCTTTTTAAATGTAATACATTTACAGCATTTATCAGACGCTTTTATCCAAAGCTACCTACAGGGGGCAGTCTCTCCCTGGAGCAACTCGGGGTTAAGGGTCTTGCTCAGGGACCCAGTGAAGGTAGGATTCAAACATATGACCTCTTGGTCCAGAGGCAAGTATCCTACACTAGGCCACCACCACCCCTAATACAGTTATTGTATTAATTCCATTTGAATTCTATAGCAAAACGTCTGAGTTAGCACATCCAACTTTCTTCTGCTCGTCTCAGTTACAAGCAGTTCTTGAATTCTTTTCTTTTTTTCAATTTCAAATCATGATAAAAATGTATTCATCAGCTTTTACTGCATAAAACACAACCTTAGCAAATCATCAAACCATATTCAAAAATGTGAAACATAAAAAGAATAAAAAACATAAAGAGAAACATAAAACACACAAAACATGAGGTCGGACCAACTCAAGGGCATAAACTAAGGCACTTTCAATACACACAGTCGAACTTGAACAAATCGACAAACACAATCCCTTTAACTGAAACCCCTGAGGGCTGACAGAAAACTTGAAGTTAGACATCGTGGCTCAGTGTCCAAATAAATGTCCCACATATACTTTGGACATAAGCAGCCTCAAGAACCTGCTGACTGGGAACATCGCCTTCACCATTGGTGCAACCCTAGGGCACACAATAGGGCCCCTAGGCCCATACAAAAGTAGAAGGGGCTGGAGGAGGGGTGGACGGTGGCAAAAAATATATATCCCCATGGGCCCCACTCCTAATTGGCGTTGCTGGCCATTGCTCACAAGCAATGTTCACAAGTCATTTTTACCAAGTCCAAGTCAAGTCTCAAGTCTTTGAGGAGGCAATGTTTACAAATGGTGACTCTAAATGTGGGATGTTTGAGCTGCAAATGTTGAGCTCTAAATGTTTAGAAGATATGCTAAATATGCTAATTGGCCATGTCCCGCAATTACAATTGGCTGTTACTTAAAAGGGGTTGGACTGTGTGCTGTGATATGCCCTCACCAACATGTAGGATTTGCCTTAAATTATCTTAAAGCTAAATGTTAAATATGAAAAATATATCTTCACATTTAGATACCTTTCCAACGACCCCTCGAAAACCTTTATTAGCTGAAAACTGTTCACCTCGGACAAAGTAATGGGACATCAGGACGAGGTGAATGGTTTTCGGGTCGTTGGAAAGAATGTGAGATATAAATGAACAATTCCATGAAAAGAACATTGTTTACGAGTTATGACTCACGAGTCACAGCACCCAAGTCCAAGTCAAGTGTCAAGTCATTGAGGGCAAGTCTAAAGTCAAGTCTTTGTGCGACTTAAGTGCGACTCATTTCCGAGTCTCAGACTCTAGTCCCCCCAAAAACAATCCTGTGCAGAGGGGAAAACCCTGGTCCGTTTCGGGGGTCCAGATGGACCCCTCCCCTTCCCTCCAATGGCGAGCATCCGAAGCGCCAGAGGGTTCCGGGTCCTACCAGGGCAGTGGAGTGTGGAGTGTGCACTCTTCCTAGTTTTAGTGAAAACATTTCCACTTGTTGTAGGGTGCTTTTAGGCAGTCGAACGAGGAGATTGTGTCCATATTTAATGGACTGCTATTTTTCGCACGTCAAAATAGAAATGTGCAAAACACATTTGGTCAAGATTGTGCTCCTTTATTGCAAAAGCACTACACTACACATGAAAGTTCACCCTTTTTTTGATTTACTATGTTTATATTTTTCTCATTTTTCATTGGCTGTGGGAGGAACCTGTTAAGATTAAGCTGTTGATTACATATAGATGCTATGCTTTTGTTCACTGACAATATTTATGACCAGGCAGGGGAGAATGTTGCGGGTGCTGGACAAGCCCCCTCACCCACTCCACTGGACCTGGCCTCAAATGATGAATGGCTAAATAAAGAGGATAAACATAGGAAAGGCACGGAGACCCAATTTGGTCATTGCGGAAGCGTTTGAATGGAGGGAGAGGGGTCAGGAAGAGGGCCTACCTCGACAGCTGGAATTTGTCACTGTGGTGATGCAAGATCTACTGGGATCTGCCTTTGTACTGTGAACTTGACATATGAAACATGCTTTATTATATGAAAAAAGCTAGAGACTCAATGGAAAAACAGAGCAGCACTCTGTGATTAATTTTCTTCACCCATAAGATAACATTTTACATGATGATACATGAAACAAGCAGGACAAATAATGTATTCTCCTATCTTTTGTTCTCTCTCTCTCAATGTATTTCTGCTCCAAATCCACAGGGAGTTGTAATCTTGAATCCAATAGCTGATTTAATATCCTCCTTCTGAACTGTTGGAACAGATGAACAAGATAAGAACATCCTTTCAATCCCACAAGAAAATTCCACATAATGTAAACATTCTATTATCTAGTAAAGGACCCTTGAACCATATGCCCAAGCCAAGAACTATTTAAACCCATAGGTGGACAAAGTACCCACATTCGTTACTTAAGTGAATATACAGATATCACTGGTCAATTGTTATGGTTCATTGTTACAAGTGAAAGTCGTACATTCCAATTTCTGCTTAAGTTAATGTCCTGAAGTACTTGCTTTTAAAAACACCTAAGTATGAAGAGTACATTTTCTTTCACCATGTGTTCTAATTCCAGGACTGCTAGTGGCACCACTGAGTTACTTTTGTTACCCTCCCCACACACACCACTCAGGGCACTGTGTTCCTGGCTGCCACTCTTGGTGACAGGATTAAATGCAGAGGAAGAATTTTGTGCTGTTCACACTGTGTGCTGTGGTGTGTTCACGTATGACAGAATGATCACTTTACACAATTTCACTGGCAAATACAAGTGTGACGGGATGTTTTCACCATTTGAATATTCCAGTCAAGCAGACCTTACCAAGTCATAGGCCCTGTTTTTGGTTTGTTTGGTTGTTTGTTTATTGTTTTGTTGTTTTAAAATGTGCCTCGGGTGATCTGATAACAAGAGACAACCGAGACACATCACTGTTTATGCTTGTGGGTATTACACTTCCAAGGTGATGTATTTTAAAACCAAGTCTAAACAGGGCCTTAGAATTTGATGATATATGTGAACATGGCAAACAAACTCTGACGCCACAAGACACAGAGCCACAAACAGATCAAACTCAGACTATCTCCTATGGTGGTCTAGCACAGTTCGTTCTTGGTTTGCTTTTGTGTCTAATTGATTTGTGCTTTGTGAAAGGAATACAGTCCCACTGTGCTTCGTGTTGTACTTTATGGTTTAAGGACTTTAAGATAAATACTTAGCCACAATGTTCCAACATTTAGCAGATTAAAACAAAATACACAGAGGAACAATTACTCATGGGTTTTTACGTTCTCCAAGAGAGAAAATAATATTGTCATTTTAAAGCAATATGCAATAAGAACCTGGGTGAGTTATTTCTTGGTTATGGGGGGACGCTAGGCAGGTTGTGACATGAAGTTAAAAACCCTACCTGTGGTGAAATCAAAGTAAAGGAGTTGGAATGGAATACTGAGTTGTCTACATTATGTCTACATTTGAAGCTGCTTTCTTTCAGTTGAACTTATTTAAAATGAAAGGCCTTATAGCTACTATTTTTAAGAGTATGTGCCATGGTTGTACTGCTAGAGTGGGTTGTTGGTGTCTTCATTTTTATTACAGTATACAGTGTGTATTTTTTATCACAGTATACTGTATATAAGGTCAAATTAATGACAGACATTACTGACATTGCTAACTAGTGGAGTTTACTTTTTCAGTGCGGGATAAAGGAGTAGTTTCAGCTTCGAGGCAGTTAAGTGTCCATGAAGGTGAGTGTAGTTCAACAATTTCTCTTTGTTCTTTGTTTGCTTTTTTTTTGGTGGGACAGAAATCCCTACCGTTTTAACCTTCAGTAGTAAAAAGTCTATTTTTGAATAGAAAAAAAAATACATTTTCATTAAAGAACCTATTTTTCTTCCCTCAAAGATGGAGAATTCTTGAAAGCAATGTCTGATATACACCTCTATACTTTCCTTGTCTGTTTGTGGCTTTGAGGCAGAAGGATAGTGGAGTGGTGAGTGGGAAAGGCCTCTGAGGTGTCTGTGAAATTCACTTTGATCACATTATGTCAATAAATCACAGACAAGAAGTGAGAGGGTTGCTAGAAAGTCAAGCACATCCAACAGTGAAAAGGGGGTTTCCTGTGTTACCTGTGCATGTCAGGATCTTTCAGCTCTGAGCTGCCAATAATCCTCCAACCAAGCCGAGTAGAATATATTCCAGTGAGCCTATCTTCAATTTATATTGAAGATTTCCTGTGTTACCTGTTTCATCAGGGGAATATCAGTATCACAAGGACTTGTAGAGAAAAATGGCATGTATAGCTTGGTGCTACTATGTGGCTCACCTTACAGAGAAACCAAAGACACATTCACAGGAGAAGAATACAACCACAGAGGCATTGTTTTCACAAATGTAAGACGATGCTGATACAGGTTTTAAACACAGAACACAGAGCAAATCACAGAGGTCATTATCAAACACTATATGGACAAAAGTATTGGGGTTCCTGAACATTGCACCAACAGGGACTTTAATGACACTGCTTTCAAATGCATAGACTTTAATATGGAGCTAGTCCCCCTTTCTGTTTAATTTTTGTTAGATTCAATGAGAGATGATAGATAAGCTGTGCATGCCAGAAAGATTCCTGCTTGGTTAATCATGTTTTGCTTTAGGAAACATCTTAGATCATTATACCAGGGTGCTCTATATCTGATACTTTTGCACTTTAGAATTGCGACATTACAGTCTACAGGACCAGATGGAGAGCCACCTGGGGTTGATCATTTTGGGAGGTTTTCAGCAAAACTAAGAGCTGTGGAGGATGTTATGGCACAACTGGAATGTGCTTACATCATGACCAAGAGGTGATCTGAGATTATAATAAACTCGTCAGCTCTAACGCAGGTCTCTTAATGTTTATTTCATTTAAAAGGACAGCTCTAGGAGTAAGCGATCTGATGTTAAGCAACCATAGCTTTAGATCTAAAGTGCTGCGTTTGCTGTTTTTTAGAACGGTTGATTAAATTACTAGAGCACAGTTTTTGAGTTTGTCTGCTTTTTGTTTTGTTTGGGAGACTCAGTAGAATGAGATTTAAGTGGAAGCTCAAGGCAGCTAGCGATGGTCAGTTTAACTACTCTGTCTGCTGCCTGTCATTGTGTTAGCAGAGCAAGACTAGAGCTGTGTCTGAAATTGGCATTTGTTCACTTGTTCACTCGTTCACTATATAGTGTTTGCTATATAGGGGGCTAACTAGTGAACAAGGGGAGGTGGCGTTTCAGGATGTTACGTTTTTACTAACTGTGGCTTAAATAGTGTGCCGGACCATGGCAATTTATCTCTGTTGTTTAAAAATACACTTCTCAACTCTCTAGTTCAGACACAGCCCGCACATGAGGCTGAGTCTTGCGTGAGCTGTGGTACACGATCCAGGCCGGCAGACGGGATTCCGCGCCTGGCCAAAATTACCTGGCCGGCCCAAACTTGACATAGGCTCACCGGGCAAATGCCCAGTCAATTTGTCCCAGTCCAGGCCTGGGTATTACTGTCTTCCGCAGAGAGAGAGACAGAAAAAGTGCAAGTGTGGTTGAATCCCCTACGTTTAAAGCCCCACTTCCCTTTCTTGACTTTCGCATGATAAAAGTAGTGGCAGTGTGTCCAAAAAGTGCACTTGTTCACTATGTAGAGCATAGTAAAAGGAACCTGCAGTGCATGATGGTATATGTGTATTTATGTTGTGTACAGTGTCTATATTTTGGCATGTCACGCGGAGTGCAATAACTAGTGGGTGAAATTGATGGTTGAAATTTCGGACACCACTACAAAATGGCTGACTCACTACATAGTGCCCTATATAGTGAACGAGTGCACTTTTCGGACACAGCTTACATGAATACACATATACCCTCATGCACTGCGGGTTTCTTTTACCATGCCCTACATAGTGAATGAGTGCACTTTTTGGACACAGCTTTAGACATCAAGCAATTCAGCATCCAATTCTACTTTAGGCCTCAGGTCTGTGCCACATTTGGATGGGGTCAAAACATGCCATGGCATCAGACATCATCATGGTTAATTTACACACCTCTTTAACATTATTCTTAGTTAACTCTGACTGCCACATACGAACGTCATTAACTCCTACATGAATGACTATTCTTTCATATCTCAGGCTACAACTTCAGGTTCCCTGCAATGCAAAACAGTAGCTGCAGCTGGAGCCCCTTAAAGATAATCACATATAACCAAAACACTTTGGTGTTTTACTGAGTGGGGCAAACCTGTTTGACACATGAACAGAAGGAGGAGAAGAATGGTTGTGTGGGGAAGCTTTCGCAAGAGGACAGCTCATTCAATTATGCTGCTGAATTGCCACCCAGTGGCCCTGCAGCAAGAGCTCTGACATTTTATACAAATAATATCTCCACTATTGCTGGTTATGGAAAAAGAGGCTGAACTAAACATTCACAGCAGAAAAAGGGCTCACCACTCTTCACACTCCAGACTTAAATTGCTTAGGGTCTGTGGTTTGGTGATGTTGCAGACAGATGAAAGTGGTTTAGTAATCTTCAAAAGTACAGGGTTAACTCACTAGAATTTCACATTTGAGCAGCTGAAACAAAGAACAAACAATGAAGAAAAGTCAAGCAGGAGCAGCAAAAGCAGAAACCAGAAAGTGACGACCAAGGCAGGGAGGCAGCTCAACCAACAAACAGTTACTTGGGTAAGAAGAAAACTGAGCAAGTCTACCAGATGCACTTTAATATAATTTACCCCAGACTAAGTAGCCGCATTTATTATATCATGTTACCATGCATACACATCCAAAATAATTACCATTTGAAACACACTCTCTAAACACTAAACTCTTTACATGTCAGACAGTGAGTTGTTTGCTACATACAGACTCTCATTATATTTGAATTGGATTTTAAAGAACCCTGTTCCTTGAAGCAATCTTCCAAAATCAGCATTGAAGAACACCATTTTAGGTATAGCATCTAGTTTGTACTTCTCATTCACAGAGACTGCATTATCCAGTAAGTCATTCCCTGCCAGAGCAGCCTGGTTGCTCCTTAGGCATCAAAGGGAGCTCATTTAACCCAGTAAGAGCTCAGTTAAACTAAGCAGTAAAGCTAAGACACGCTACCAGCAAATGAAAGCTGAGCATAGGGCGGAGCATATGTCCAAACTGTTTCCAAAGCCACTCGCCACATAATGCTTCACGACAGAATGCGACAATGAAGGGGAAAGAGAGTGAGTGAGTGAGTGAGAGAGTATGGCTAGAAGGGAGATGCCTCATCCCTTTTTAATTTAACAAGTAGCATGTGCTAGTGATCAGGACTTGAAGAGTCCTGTGGAAAGGGAAAGTGTCTTGAGGGTAAATAAGAGGAGATGGCTTCCAGAGATGGCTGGCTAATGAGTAGACGTGACAAACCAAGAGTCGTCATACTCAAAAGTATCCACACGACTAATCAGGGTGGGAAACAGTGTTCCACAGTGTAAAACAACCAGGAAACATTCTAGACAGACAGTCTTAATCAGAAGGCTTAAGTAAACACCGATCTGCTTCCAAAAACAAAGCTGGTATTTAGAAACTAGAATGACAAACAACAAGTCATCTGTTAGAAAAAATGGAGTACTTGAACTAGGGGGACTTCAAAGTTCAAACCCTTTTGCTTCGCCGTGGTTTTTCCCCCTGCATGATATATCAGTTCACTGGGACTGCTATGCTGAAATTTAAAGATGTTTGCGAACAATGGTGAGAATGACAAGGGTGACAATGGTTTAATACGGATCAGTAAATGTACAGCAATGGAAAATCTATATTTTTTGCCGTTTGTGGGAGTGTGCATTTTTGGAGGAAATTTTAAAATAATAAATATAAATCATACATTGTTGTTGATAACTACACAACACTTATATTATAATTGCAGCGATTAAAATAGTGATGTTAAGAGCATAGTGTGTGCATGTGTGAGCTCTGTTTCATCCCATCAGAAACTGAATCAGGAGTGAAGCTGCTATACAAACACTGCACTCACAGCACACACAGAGGCATTTCTAATTTTCACACAGCTCACACTGCATTAGTTCATAAAAGAACAGTAACCTGTACATTTTAAACACACACGCACTGCCGCAAACTGTACAAACAGCGAACAGAAAAAATGGCTGTATTTTACAGTTTAAGCCAGGCTTAGCAGAGCATCCTTTTCCCCAAGATACTCTAATCTTTGGGAACCCATGATTAATTAGCCTACAGAAATCCATGCTGTCCCAAATTCCAGGACTGCCAAAGGCACATTGCCACACGCTACTCTTCGGGTGCTGTGTTCCTGGCTGCTCATTGCTTCACTCGATGACTGGGTTAATCGTAGAAAAGAATTTCACACTGTGCTGTGTTTACATGTGACAAGTGACCATTTTACTCATAAGGCAGTGCAGACACCAAACCAAACTCTACCTCTGCTGGTCCCCTGTACCCTCACTAAACCTCAGGCCCCAACTTTCCAGAGTCTTTGGTCAGATAAAGAGTACGCATACTGAAGGACCCACGTCAGCTCATGCTTCATTTTCCAACCATTAGCTCTTAGCCCCTAAAATTTCCCCTCGAGGCCCCCAGCTCACAGTCTGACCTCTACAGGAAGTGGAGACTGGGGCCAGGGGGTGTTGTTTTAATGAGTTTGAGACTTGCAGGCAGAGGTGTTTCATATAAAAGGGTCTTACAGGGTTTCCATAATTCTTGCCCCCTGGCGAGAGACTAAAGCTCAAGGGGACTGTAAGCTCCATTAGTGGTGATAAGGGAAGCTGTACACGTGGGCTAATCTGTCCAGGAGGCCACATCTAGAGCTATAACATAGTCGTACCATGTCATGGTGGAGGCCAAAAAAAGGATCATGTCAAGTTTTTTGTTTAATTGGAAAAATAAATGCTGGAGACGTTCTTCTTCCGTTAGATTTGTCAAATAAGCCTCAATGAGTCAGTGAGGCAGATTTCTAGTTAGGTTAATAACCTAAAATTTGATGTAAAATGTGATAGTGGGGACTCTCCAAGCCTTCAAGACCAGGTCTATTTATTTCTGTGAGCGGTAAATTTAAAGCATGTCCGAGTAATTATCGAAACCTCTCTTTAATTTTCTCTTTGGTTCCTTTCATTTTCTCATTCTCATTATCTCTTTTCTTTCTCTGTCTTCTCTCCAACTGTCTGATCTAGTGTAATTATGTGAAAAAATCAAATGAATAAATAAATAAAGACAAAACTTCAAGTAATAAGAGGGGATTATACCGAAGCATTAAAGCTTCACTTGGTAAAACAAAAGGTATCTGGCACCTTTGTGGTCATAAGTGTTTTACCCACTAGGCTACTACCGCCCCCTAGAACATACAAACTCCACACACACAAGGCACCGTGGGGCCTAATAAGAGGGTAAAAGGCTTGGCAGAAGTGAGATTCGAACCCACACCTCTAGGGGAGACTGCAACCTGAACGCAGACCATGCAGCCATCGACACAAGGACGTTAGATACTTCAGAGACCATCAGTCCTCAATGTCCTTGTCCATCACTATTTCCCATGTGTAGATCGTTTGTGTAAATGATAATAAAGTTTGTCCACTAGAAGCCGCTATACCTCCATGGAATGTATGTTAAGTGAGTCGGAGTTTGATTGTGCGGATCTGTACATCCACAACTAGCAGAAGCTAAGCTAGAATGTCCGTGAAGTCAACCGGACAAGTCAACACACTCACACAACCAGACAAGTCAACATGGTGTCAGATAAGGGATTTTGATGGTGTCAGATAAGGGATTTTGATGGTGTCAGATAAGGGACTTTGATGGTGTCAGATAAGGGTTAGGGTTGAATTTCTTAAGTATAATGGCAGACGATATCACAAACCTGATCCTCTTATTTTCAACTAAAAGGTCGCTGAGAACTGGCATATTTTCGAGCAGGACTTTGAATTTTTTTATTGCTGCAGCTCATTCGGACAAACCTGCAAAAACAAAGGCTTACATTCTACTCAACATTGCTGGACCTGCAGCCATAGAATGGGAGCTTTCATTTGTCTATGCACCTGAGGTATGCGCACCAGGGGAAAACGGAGCAGTTCTCACCCCAGCAGAGTCTTGAGAGGATCTGGAGTGTTTGAAGAAAAGTTTAGGGACATGTGCAACCCCCAAGGCAAGCAGCAGTGTCACAGTTGCAAGAAAATGAACCATTACAAAAGCTGTTGCAAATCAAAAGGGCATGTGATATCCACACAAGAAGGCTTTCAGACAGCCTGTGTATGATGTGACAGTGGAGCAGTCCGCAGCTCTGGACGATGACACATTTTATGTGGATCGCCTCGACGTGGATGACGTGGGATCTCAATTGAGTAACAGAGAGGAAGGATTTGTCACATTGTGCATAAATGACAAGTTCATGGAGCTGAAAGTTGACAGTGGAGCAAAGTGTAATGTACTTTCACATGAGACTTTCAAACAGTTGCCTGATGACTAGCCGCTAATGCAAAAGACAAAAGCTGCAAACCTTGTGCTTATTGTGGTACCAGGATTGAAACAAAGGAGTTGGCCACATTGAAATGCTGTTTAAAGGAGCAGCATTACACACTGCCTTTCTTTGTAGTGGATAAAGATGTGCAACCATCTTACTCGGGTTCTGTGCATGTATTGATATGGGAATCCATTTGAACCCTGATGTCCATCAAGTCACTATGCAATGCAACATAGATTTTAGTACACAAATCTTCATACAGTACAAAGAATTCAGCGATTAACTCGCAGTCACATACTCTGACACTCAATCCCAACGTGCAGCCTGTGGTCCGCTCAGCACACCGCATCCCTGTAGCAATGTGAAAAGGGTGAAAGTAGAGCTTGACTGCATGCAAAGCATAGGTGTAGTAGTGTCTGTCTCTAAGCCTACAGATTGGGTTTCATCCATGGTAGCAGCGCACAAAAAGGACAAACAGGAAATAAGACTTTGCATCAATCCTAAAGACCTCAATACCGCATTAAAAAGACAGCATCACCCCATGCACAGTGTTGAAGAGGTAGCAGCACAGATGTCAGGAGCAACTGTGTTTTCTGTTCTTGATGCCAAGAATTCTTTCTGGCAGATACGTCTTGATAAGAAATCCTCAGTGTTAACCGTGTTCAGCAATCCATTTGGGCGCTACAGATTTCTATGAATGCCTTTCTGTCTCAACTCAGCTAGCGAAGTGTTTCAGCGCTATATGGAACAGCTGTTTGCTGGTTACCCATACCCATATTGTTGACAACATTCTCATCGGAGGGCGTGGTGTGGCAGAACACGATGCACATTTGAAAAAAGTGCTATAACGAGCCAAAGAGGTCAGTCTCAGATTAAATCCTGTCAAGTTTCTTCTAAGCCAAGTTTCCTATGTAGGCCACGTCTTCACAAGTGAAGGTCTAAGAGCTGACAACTCCAAGACCTCAGCCATCACTACAATGTACTCCCAACTGGTGTTCTTTCACTACAGCATTTTCTTGGTTTCTACCTCACTAAATATATTCCAAATGTCAGTGACATTACAACCCCACTGAGAAAACCGACCCACAAGGATACGGCATGGTCCTGGTTCCAGCAACACCAGGAGGCATTTGACCGCCTCAAATCCGGCCTATCCAGCCATCCAGTACTTGCATACTACAATGTCAAGGAACCTGTCACACTCACCTGTGACGCATCATGTTTTGGTTAGGTGCAGCATGCTTGCAAGGCGGCAGGCCGGTAGCATTCACTTCTTGTACCCTCACAGAAACAGAAACACGATATGCCCAAATAGAAAAAGAGCTTCTATGGAAAAACCACCACTGTGGAAACCGACCACCAACCCTTGGTCACTCTCCTGAAAAAGCCTGTTCAATCCACACCTGCCCGTCTTCAGAGGATATTACTACGTCTTCAAAGCTACAACCTCACTTTGGTTTACAAGAAGAGCAAGCAAATTTTAGCAGATACTCTTTCAAGAGTGCCTGATAGGCAAGTCTCTCAGTGCTCAGACACGAATGACAAGTCATGTCAGTGAGCTACATCTCTACAACTCGTCTAGTTGAACTTAGACGGCACACAGCAGAGAATGAAGTGCTACAAACCCTCAATGGGGTCATTCACAGGGGATGGCCTACAAGGTAAACCAGCTTCACCACAGTCATCAGCCACTCACACAACCCCAACGTGGCAAAGCTGCTCCTCTTCGGTTGCTTGAGAAAGTCATCTTCGTCCAACTTTCCCCCAGAAATGTCCAGAGATCTGCGTCCCTCGATCATGGCTTCTTCCAGGCTTGATAAAGGCCCCAGTGGCCCACCCTGTCAGATCATTACCACAACATTGTTCAGCAGATCTTCAGTAGCGTGGGGCAAATAAGGACCCATGTGCTCCCCAGGCGCTAGACCCAAAATAACAGAAAAAAGGACACACACGCAACACACAGACAAGGGAAAACAGGGGAAAAGGCACCTAGACATGACATATTTGCAAGATCACTGAAGTAGCTGAGCCTTTTCTCTCGTAACATGAACATCATTTGGTCAATAAAAGAATAATTTTATTCATTTTTGGTTACTTATATATATTTCTGTATAACACATTGTGTATATTTCATAAAGTTTTTTCTGTGTTTAGATATTATTCAGACTATCTATTATTCTTGTCTGGGTGCCTCTGTGTGTCTTTGTAGTCATTACTTGAGTCATTTCCTCCAAAGTTTACTGATTCTGATTCTGTTCCTGCCCACAGATGTAGGTTAGCAATCAAAAATGAGACAGGTCCAATGTGGTTTAATACATCTCAGGGCATAAACAGGGCCACAATCTACATTTTAAGACAAATTCATGTTTATTTCAAAATGGGTTGTTTGGTTGAGTACATGGGAAATTTTCTTTGATGCATAAGGCAGTGAAAACCAGTCCTGAAAAAGCCCATTATCCCACACACTCATCACACTCTTCTCCACAGAACTTTTTCCTTTTTGCCCTAATGTGCCAGACTGCAGTGGTGGAAGCCATCCCTTTCTCGGACGTCCACTGTTATGTCACATGGATCTGCAGGAAAAGGAGCACGGGGGATCCTCAGAGGAGGGAGGGATGTAAGACAGGCTCACAAAGGCCCTATTGTTTAGTTCATTTAATTGCGTTTTAATGCATAGCCATGCTGATTTTCTCAAACCGCCGTTCTGCTTTTCTCATCAAACCTCTCAGCTGCTGGGCTATTAGAGGCAAAGCTTATCCCACCCACATGATGAGTTCCAATTAATTGTCTGGGGAAGAAAAAAACAAAAACAATTAGAAAGTCATCCAGTCAAATAGGGAGCTTGCATGGAAGTCAGAATTTAGAGGAGGAGAAGGAGGAGGAAGGAAGGGGGGATTGGATAAAAACACTGTTACAAATGCAGCAATACTGCAGCCTCAATCACACCAACCTCAAATGCAGACAAATGGAAACTCGTGTTGTGTGGCAGGGCAGAAATAAATATCTCTGGATTAAACACAACTTTTTTAAAGCGCCTTAAATCCACTTCACTCCATGATCGCATTATGCTTGTGAGACTGTGGGGAATTATATTGCCACAGAGTGCAAGGAGAAGGCCGACTTTAAAGGGGAGCTTAAAGCATCCTGGTGTTATGTGCCAAATTCAACAGTGGAGCACTACTTCTGTGTTTGGCAGTATTGAATGAATTATACTTTATTATATCTTTGGACACTTTGAACTTCTGGCCAGAGCTTTGCCAGGTCCACAAAGAAAATAGTCACTTGCAAATGTTTAAACAACCCCAGTCAAAGTACATTGTTTTATTTATCTTCTCGATACGTTAAATTCAACAAATAAGTGGTGCATTATGAATTAAAATACATGAATGTGGTCTTTGTTACAGTATGTGCACGTTTCATTATTTAATTCAACCAGGGAGAGTAAAACCAGATACATCTGTATATTTACACTCCTGTATACACATATGTGCGTACAAGTTAAAAAGGTATGTAAACAAAAGGCCAGACTTTTAGATACCACTTTCAGGTCCAAATAAGGTTTGTGCTGTATACAATCGGAGCATGAACCTGAGTGAGTTTATGGGCAGAGTGCATGGAAAAGCACAAAATACACTTCCGTTCCTCATGCATTATCATAAGACAGCAGAAAACATTTGAGGGTAGAAGTATCAAAAGTGTGACTACATGTTCACTAAAGTTTGAGAAACTAGGGGCAGGTAGTTTTAAGTGGAATTTTATCTTCTGAAAATCAGGTGTACAATGAGATGCATGTATTTGAGAAGACTTTGCACGAAATATGTTATAATGCAGGTAGAATATGAGCTGTAGGCTGTCATTGTTGCTCAGGCCGGTTTCTTTAGCTGGAGTAGGATTACACCCTACTATAAACTGTTAATGGAAACGAAACTCATTTTCTTAACTGCTATCTCTTCATCACTGAACTTTCATTGTTTCTTTTGTCTCCGGCTTGTTTGCAGCCCTATTTCACTGCTCCTTTTAAACTGTGATCCTCATAAGTGAGCAGTTAGTGGGCAGGGCTGAGCACAAGTTTATAGTGTCTTGTGCTCCAAATGAATGTCCATGATTTTGTTATAATTGTGTGATCTTTCAGGTTAGAATACTATCAGATTACATTTGTTTTTTTATTCCTCCATTGTCCCAGTGGCATAAGCAAAACATTTTAATTGGGTAGGCCTGAGAAAATGTGGGTAAGCCATCTTAGCAGACAATTTCCTTGACCTGCAGTGTCATATCAGGCTAGTCCTTATAGCAGTGCAGTCACCCTTGCCTATCCCTAGGCTAAAAACAAAATAACACATCAGTGAGAATGGTGGATTCGCATAAAACTAACCAACACTCAAACACCCTTCATTATGAAGCATGTGCCTGCTCACCACAAACATGTTTGCCCAATGAAGACAACATGTACCAAATTTGCACACCAATGATGACAATGTTTTTTTTAGCTTTGGATGGAAAGAAAATGACTCTCAGAGCTGGATCTCACTCGCTCTCAGTTGTGTATTTTTCTACCACAGCTAGATTTTCCCATTTAAACAATGGCACACTGATAAAGACCTAAAAGGATTTGTTATATAGCAATGGTAGGCAAGCTGTGGAGGGCTTGGGGGAAAGGTAGAGCTGGGGGGAGAGAGTAATTATTTTGATTTGCTATAATACTATGACAACACAGGTACCCGGAGCTTATCCGGGGTCAATAGATACAAGCCAGGGGGTCTTCCTGGGCAGGGCACCAGCCTACCCCACATACACACACACCCCATTCACGGTCAATTTAAACCCCCTGTTCACCTGAAACCCAACTTTGGACTGTGGGAGAAACCGGAGTCCCCGGAAGAAACCCACGCCTCCTTACAGAGATCATGCAAACTCGACACACAGAAGGCCAGGACCCGGATTTGAACCCCATACATGGGGGTGTGAGGCAACACACTACCCACTGCTCCACACAGGGGCACATTAAATTTAATTATCTTAAAAAAATACAGCATTTTGTGCTGGTATCAACATATGGGTTTGTTTATTTTATTTTTCCCTTTCGTGTAATGTTACCAAACAACACAGTACTATAGATGGAACAAAAAGGGTTTAGATAGAGAGCAGCGGAGGTGGGTGTTGTGTTACTGAACCCATTTGTGCTCATGCTCATGGGCAGATAACCATCGGAACACATTGTTACACAATATTACCCGTACGTGTGAAATGCAAAAGCACAAGTATACACTCTTTGCTCCATAAGCACACTCACAAAAAATCAACCCAACACAGCAAATGAGCAATTAGCAATCATAAAATCAGAATACTTTATTAATCCCCAAGAGGAATTGCCTTCTGTACAGTTGCAGCGCTTCAGAAAAATATTAAAGAAAGGAGAAGAAAAAAGAATATAAAACAAAGGAATGTATATTGTCAGAGGGAGGAATTGTACAGTTTTATGGCCACAGGCAGGAAAGATTTCCTATGGCACTCAGTAGTGCATTTAGGAAGAGTCATCCTACTACTGAATGTACTCCTGTGTCCAATCAGTGTGAGGTACAGTGGCTGGTAATCATTGTTCAAGATGACCATTAACTTGGACAGTGTCCTCCTCTCCAACACCACCGCCAGAGAGTCCAGCTTTTCCCCAACAATGTCACCAGCCCTGCGGATCAGTCTGTTCAGTTTGTTGGCGTCCTCCACCCTCAGACCATTTCCCCGGCACACCACAGCGTAAAGGAAAGCAGTGGCCACCACAGACTGGTAAAACATTTTAAGCACAGTCCTGCAGATGTTAAAGGACCTCAGCCTCCTCAGGAAAAAGAGCCCAGTCTCTAATCAAAGTGGAAACCCAGGTACTTGTAGTCCTCAACCGTGTCCACACTGACCCCTGGATGGAGACAGACGCTACCTTCTCCTTGGTCCTCCTCAGGTCCACCACCAGTTTCTTTGTCATATTGAGTTGGAGGTGTTTTTTCCAAAAAATGAGAGCTCTTTTACATGAAACTCGCATTTCTCAGCTGACATGGGCAACGAAGGACCTTGCGAACATGCCCTGTGTGTTCATACACATCTTTTGAATAAATTAGAATGTCTTCCAAGGTAGGCTCCTGAGTGACTAGACTACTGTTATATATTGACAAACATGTGTTTGGTTTTAGTGTTTGAGTTTGAAATTAGTTTTTCATCAATCGTCTTTTAAGAGGAAGGAAATTCTAGTATTCTTTTTCTGTAGTCAATACATATAGCAATGCTACCAGCCTTTATGTTTCCTCTCCTTTCTGTTTCTTTGGTAGAATAAACAGCTGATTATTGGCCGTATGAAAAGTCTTTTTCTCCTGTGAACCTGTGCTGCAGACAATGCTACTCCAAGTCAAGGTTGCTTGCATCAGTTGACCTACCATGGTAGCTCGCTGATTCAGCTGGGATTGCTGGACAGCTACTTGTTGTTGAAGCTGGTCTTCGTCACCAGGTAGGAGGATTCCTGTGGTGTTCATTTGTTCGGTTTGGTCATCTGTCATGGCAAGCGGGCTAGGAGGACACAGGCAGAAACCAGCTTTCGTAAAAAACTCCTTCAATCAACAGAAAAGCGAGAATCTTAGCTTGCTGAGCCCCAAACAAAAACAAGCTTAGTTCAAAACACTATTACAGGGTTGTTCCCAGAGGACCTTCACTCTGTTGGGAATCCAAACTCGGCTGCCGTGCCAAGTTACAAGATTCTTTCAAGCCTACATGCACAGAGGCCAGTACAGCTACTCCACTCTCGTGAAGCTGCTCCTAGAGAGACCACTCACAGTTTTAAGCATGCGCAGATAAAGGGATTACAAAAAAACAGTCACAGGTCAAGAAGTGTGCATAAATGAAAAGTGCCACTTGGGAGGCTGGATCTGGTGGACACACTGAAGGCTTTACCAAAGTTTAAACAAAGAAACCCAACTTGAGTGTAGCTTGGATCAATCAGTTGGGACAGAGAAGCTTGGACAAAGTAGCTGGGTGACCGCACATATTCTCTCTGGATCGACTGGGCTTTTAGAGGAAGACAGACACACCAAGGGGCACTATACACACAACAAATCACAAGACAAGACTAATCATTCACTCATGAAACATGGTGGACACATACTTAGGTGCTTAGCAACCCTGCTAATGATCTAATGAAGCCTAGTGCCTAGAGTGTGAATGAGGTGGCCCAGAGTGAGAAAATTAACAGGTTTAACAAAAATACAAGAACACCAACACAGCTAATGACCATAACCAGGTTCCAAAAGCTAGTTTTCCAAAGAGCAGCATAGCATGAGAATCCACAAACACACGCTGATTTAGACAAGAGGTGTTTTTACTAATTGAAGAAATTAGAACACCTAGGCAGGGGCAGAGACAGGAACTAGACACATGTGAGCAAGATAACAAGGGGGCGGGGTTAAAGTGAGGCCAAAACGTACTCACATGGAGCAGACACATGGGGAATGTCAACAACAACAGACCAGAAAGTATTACAAAAGCTAAGGAACAGGGGGGTGTTCTTCGTACCTCGCTAAGTAAGATAGCCGGATTTGATTGTTGACGATTTTGCGTTGACGAGTTCGCGGCCACTCAGTTATGTCCGCTTCATTCATACGAAAGTAACAGCGATATTTGCCCAATTAATTTTGTACTATTATATTACAAGTCAAAGATGACCACGTATATATTTGATGCAGGGTCTTTTATAAAAAAAAAATAATACAGTCTGTCGTTTGAAAAGTGCATAGTTCGTGTAGTTTGTGTAACACTGTTTTACCATAAATGAATATTATCAATGTAACTAAAGATAATGCAGTATTTGATTCTCTTATTGATTTCAAACAGATACATACAGGTCATTTTCTAAAAAAAGGGGAAATGTACTATTAATCATTCTATTTCATATATTTGATTATTTCAGATTTAATTCATAAATCCCCAATGAAGGGGATTTTGTCAATCGAAAGGGGGTTCACAGTATAAATGTGCAGGTGAGTAATACTAATATTTTAGATGGTAA
>JBBPDB010060638.1:0-10556 GCA_037974465.1 Brachypetersius altus | reverse complement strand
AAGTGTTTCCAGTTAAGTGTACCATATGCATCAGACGTTTAGCCAACGTTCCGTGGGCGTGACGTCTGAGGTTGAGATTACATAAGGATAAACTAACACAAACAGGCTTATATACACGCAACTAATGAGAACTAAACACGAAACGGCTGGAACTAAAGAGACGCGTGATACAAACAGAAAACAGGTGACAACAGAAGACACGTGACCAAGGCAAAACCCAGACAGCTCCAAAATAAAAGCCCCCCCAGGATACAGGACAGAAAACAGAACAAATCAGGTCAAAAACATTAACCAAAAAGCAGTGGCCCTAACCGTCACACAGTTTGTGTGGAATGAATGTATACATTATACAAGTTTCACTTGTGGAATTAGTGAAAATAAATCAACTTTTTGAAGATATTCTAATTATATGACCAGCACCTGTATATACACATATATACACAGGTATATAGTGACAGGCATTGACAAAAAACGTATGAATGCACCATAGAAATTGCACATTATATATTGCACATTTCGCCCAGTAATAATATTCCACCCCATCAGGTGTGTCTTTGGGTGTAACATGCAATAAACCAATCAAAATGGCTCTTCACCTCACATTTAAAAGGCAGGAGTGCATGAAATGTGGTGAATTGTTCTCATGATGGTGTGTTTCCCTGGCACCTGCTCATGCATCATCGCTGCCTCTTTTTTATATTTGACTATTTTCTCCCCCTTTGTGTGTCAAATAGCCCATCATCTGTAAATAAGTCTGATTTATTTTTGGTTTTTACTAAACAATATGATCACATGCAAGGACCCATTGTACTCTGTAATAAAACAAATATAAATGAAATAAAATGAGTGCACTAGGAGCTTGTTCCCGTAATGAGCGTCATGCACCCACACGTTTCTAAAATACACTGCTGTAATATCATTTAATAAAACACCACTAACTGTTTTTTTATTAAATGATATTAAAATCTGGTATTTCTTGGTCAATAGCACAATGTTATTCCGCTGCCTTAAAATAGCAACACACCAGCCACACCTCATTTAAAAAGCACTGCTCCTACGAACGGAAAACAAGCGCAAAATCACTTGTTATTCAGGAAATGTAAAAATAAGGAACGCGCCGGTATGAAACTAGCCACTTTGCGTCACACTTTCTGCCGGTGCGAAATAGGGCTCTGGAATTCAGTAGTCACTCAAACCGTGCAAGTACTTTCCACAAAATACATTACCATAGCTTTTCTCAAGCTGCTCAAACTGCATCCACATCTTTATTGAGGTCGCTGAACCGGCCGTCTAATTTACTATTGCTTTGGGACTGCCAGCTCTGGTGTCTGACTTGGCTGCCCATAATGCTGCTCGTTTTTACAGCTTACGATAAGTCATACTGTGTCCTAAAATAGGTGGACAAGTCTGTTCCACCTTGATGAAGATCTGGGTGTGGTTTGAGCAGAATGAGAAAGTTATAGTGATTTATTTTAATGGAAACAGTTTGGGATATTTGGATGAAAATAGGAAAAGAGGCTGTTACTTATTGAGTCCTATTTAACAACACATAGGAAGAAACACAGTGCGTGTCAGTAAACATTGTGTCGAAGTTATTTTACATTTCATTCATACATGCAATGGAATAAAAGCATTCATTCATCATGCTTTGTATCAGGTCATGTTCTGCTGGGGCTAGATGAGTAATGCTTGTGGATTAGAGGCCAATTCACTTTTACCTGGTAATCTTATTTTATATGAACTTCCTTCTCTGTGTAAACTTCCATCTGTGGTAGTTTGTGGGACAATACAATAACATTGTAGTGAAACAAATTGTGTTATCAGTTAAGTAGCTAACTATTGAAATACACTAGTAACAGTGAAACAGTGTTTTTATAGCCTGTTTTTATAGTGTAAACCCTAAATATGCTCCGAAAACACTTTACCATTAAAGAAAATGTAAAGGTTAACCCGTATCCATACTGTACAGTTTACACTGAACTCCCGCAGTGCTAGAATGTAAATACCGATGTTACCCCTGTACGGACTGTACTGTAATTAATGCACATGCAAGTAAATACAGTAATATGTGTTAAATTTTTAGTAATAAAAATACTGTAAAAGGCATGTGTAATAACCAATCATTTTTACAGCTCAATAATTTACTGCTCATCGAGTGGCGCATCTTATTTAGGCACTTCAGGAGGAGTCATGTTGCAGTGACCCGCCGGTTGAAGCAGACACTGGACAGTGACTGAGCTCAACAGCCTCTTTTAATTAAAGTTGTTTTCTGTAATAGTTGCGTTGCTGTAACGCCGTGACTCACACCGCTAAACCTTGAACCAGCACCAACCTGCTCACCTCCCACTCGCTCAGCCAACACCCCCCACCCCACACACACACACACACACACACACACCACCACCACTACCCCATCCAACCCCAATCTTCGTGGAGCATATCCAATAGTTCAACCTTCTCTTGGAATGTCTTACTCTTTCTCTTCAGCTTAAGTGCACTGCCAGAAGGTGCAGTGCGTTTTGGCGCCATCTTAGGGCTTTTAGAAGAACTAAACGAAAACACAAGAACAAGAGAGCAGCAGTCAATAACTGGAAATTAACTTAATTCATATATGGATTACTATTTATGTTTCAAAATTAATAAATGCTATTTTTCTTAATAATTTAGAACTAAAATTCTATATACAGACACACACACACACATACATATATATATATATATATATGATCCACGTAGAAGCGGGGGGTTACTGCACCATTAACAGTGAAACATGCCAGTAACAGTGAATTGTGCCAGTTTGAGTGAAATATAACTGTAAGTTCATACGACGTGGTGTATTGGAATATGGCATAATTAAATACAGCTACAGCCGAGTGTAATACATGTCAGTAACTGGAATAGCAGCAGTATGTGGACTTTGAGAGACTTAAAATTCTTCATTCTTAGCGCGCACACAAACTGAATCAAAGCATATGAGTCAAATATTCAGATTCACTTTTCATTCGGGAGTTTTTATGGACCCACAAAATCAACATAAGGCTAATATTATCCATAAAACATTGCTTGGATTCCTTCTGAAGTTGGCTAAAAGTCCTGTTTTCTTTAGTTTTAAGCATGATAAGGTTGAAAAAAACATGACAAATAAGTCTTCTTAAGCTCTCACAGAGCTAGCGAGTATTTTACAGCATGTAAATGAAGAAGTAACCCAACCAATGTGGCGTAACCATCCAATAATGCAGTGTGACATGACATCGATTCCCAGGGTAAGCAGAAAGCTAATTGCTTTCAGCTTTTGAGACACTGCTAGCAAGTGAACTCCTTGGCTCCTATTGCTAATGCTAAAACTAATCTTATCCCTCTGCTAACTTCAGATCAAAGGCACTTGGTAATCTTGTTTACACTGATATTTATATCACCAGACTTTGGTTTAGGACAGAGGGAGATGTGAGAATTGAATTCGACTGCATATTGAAAAATAAAGGTATGAGCTCCAATCCTCCAATGAGTTCAATCCTTTCCATTTCTATGTTCCTTGGGCTTTGCGGTGCAACAGTTGCATACCTGACTTCGGATCAGAAGGCTGTGTGTTCAAATCATGTTGGGGTCTGAAGCAAATTTTGAACATTTTAAGAAATATGTTTTAGGGCAGCTGGTTAAGTGGTTAGGGAGTTGCCACTGCGATTGGAAGGTCATGGGTTCGAATCCCACGACTGCCAATGGCACCACTTACAGATATTTGAGCAAGGTACTGTCAAGTAAAGGTACCACACCATCACACACTGCTCACCGGCACTGTGTTCTTGGCTGCTTCACTTGGTGAATGGTTTAATGCAGAGCAAGAATTTCACTCTGTTTATACTGTTTGCTGTGGTTGTGTTGTGTTCATGCATGCCAGTTTACATGTCTCAAATTTAACTGAACAGGATCTTTTACAACATTCCCTAAAGCTGAATATCTCGAGAGTAACTCTACGAGAACTGATGAGTGGGCGGAGCCTGGATAGGTCGTGTTCTCCTTTGTAATATACACTGCTGTGAAGATGGGCAGAGATGAATAGTCTCCCACTGTAATTGCCTCTTTGTCTCTGACGGAGCCGCTGGTACGGCCAGGGGCAGGGAGAGTGTCCAGGCCAGAAGGTGAGCATTACAATAAGTGGATGCTTGGAGAGAGTTCAGGAGAGCATGGATCTGATTAAAGCATGATCGCTGGAGCCACTTGCACACGGCTTATCTTGGAACTTAAACGGCACCTGCTCTGCACAACACCATGGGGGAAAGGTTTCCTTCCACCAAACCCGAATACACATGTCCCATATGTATTATATATACAGATACATGACAAATTAAAGGAGAAACTTGAATAAATGAGTGGAGGAACATAACAAGTGCAGATGCTTCCAGACAGATGAGTTGCATGATGCAGTTAAGCAATTAACATCCTTCCATGTTCCATGGCAGGTTTCGAAATGCTGAGCAGGCCCGGAGGAACTCAGTTTTGGATCAAAATGACAAGAGGAAAAGATCTAGGTGACTTTCAAAGTATGCATGGTACACCATTCTTGTGCAGGTGTCTGAACAGAAATAGTGACTGAGTTGATATCTGCAGGAAACAGAGAGTAAACAGGGTGCAGAATATGGTGTGAGGGGTATGTTTTGGGTCTCACTTAAAGTGAATGGTCACTGCAAATCAATACAAAGTCATTCTGACTGATTACTTTCTCTGATGGAATATTTCTGTCCTGATTGGAGTGGTCACTTCCAGAATGATACTGCCTTCATCCAGTCTGTGATTCAAGGGGAGATGAGGGGGAGTGCCATTCCACCCATTAGCAAAATGATCAAAATGCATCCCACTTAACAATCACCCATCACATAGTGTGTGTGTGTGTGTGTGTGTGTGTGTGTGTGTTTGTGTTTCCCGGTGATGTGGAAAGGGAATGGGCTCCCATTGGAGAGTTAAAAATAACAGTTAAAAAAATTATGTCACCTACTGACTCACCAAATCTCAACTTATGTGAGAATCTGGGAACACCATTCTCATCAAAGGAGAATGGTGTTCCCCACCTTCTTGTAGAATCTTCAAGAGCAAGTAAAACTCATTTTTGTCTTTAATACCGATGACTCAGGCACTGACTTGAGCTTCTGGATTCGAAAAGATTCAGAGTGAATGGATTTGTGTCCTGAAAGAGGCTTACCAGACTGTTATCAAGGGACTTGCTTGCATTAACTGGGAACTTGACTTGAGATCTGCCTGTACTGCTTTGGAACTGAACATGACACTTACTTGTCCTGACTTGGACACACATGTACACACACAGACGCACAATTAAAAATTAAGTCCTGTTTTTTTTGTTCAGAGCATCTTTGAACTGAAAATGTGCAAAAACAACAAGCCACAAGACACACACACCCACTACACCCACACACACACACACACACACACACATACACATATACACAGGTACTAAAGGCAAAAGCCAGTCTGACTGCACATCACTACTCATGCATACAGCACTAAAGCTGCACACAAAATGCCAATATTGTCACTCAAATGGGAATTCTGTTACACTCTGCATTATGTTTGCACCTGTGCATCAACACGCCACACTGAAGATCCCCACCAAGGCTGTAGGCACTCAGCCATCGCACATGGAGATATTTACTCACACACATCCGCACGCAGTCAGGCCAGCCACCCTCCCACTGCAGAGACAGGCAGGTGTGCTGGTTTTTGCTCTGCCTCCTAGGAGCCCACATCCCACATATTTAATTAACCTTTTAGCTGGCCTTCTGCTTTAGCTGGCCAAATACGCACACACACATGCACGCACAGACACACACACACACACACACACACACACACACAGGGAACAGGGACATTCAAGAAAGCTCATACAAATGACCGTGCAAAATGCATGCAATAAACTATGCACATATGCATTATTAAGCAAAGCAGATGCCAACATTTCCAGCGTAAATTATCTATATGATTTCCATACTGCACCGGTGAAAGTGTAACAGTTTAGAGAATGTGTGTATGTGTGTGTTGGCATATTTATCTCTTGAAAGGTCCCCATATCAAATATCACCATAATGATAAGAATACTGAGAAATCTCTGGCACTGGGAAGATATTGCTGGCGCTTGCTGTTTTCACCACAGAACTGTTTTTAGATTAACTTAAAGAGCAGAAAAATCAACTTTTAGTTACTGAGGTCAGGTTTAGGTTTAGGTTTAGGTGCACTGCATTACTGTACTCCAGTCAATGGATAAAAATATACAGTAACACAAAAGGTGAAGCCATGAATTTATCTCACGAATATTATACCTGAGATGATGGAAAATTCGACGGTTTTGTCATATTGGGGACATTTAATTGGTCGCTATGAGAAAACATTGAGGACGTTCCTTAAAAAACAACAACAATAAAAACTTAGTAAATGAGCCAAAGACTTTCATTGCAAAACAAATAATTTTCTTTATAAAGTGATTTAAAAACAGTAAGAGTTGACGTTTGAATGGAAAATGCATTTTTATGTTTCTAAGAAAGCTGGGATCAAACATATACCCGGAAAAATAATGAAAGTGGTCTGTTAGGAAAGCCTTCATTTGTACTTCTAGAAAGACACGCATAAAAGGATCTGTGTGCACACTTTCAGGTTTCTCAACTCTGCATCCTGCTGGGCTGTGCATCAAGCGAAGGCTGATTGGCCCTCTGGTAGCCCTGGGGCCTGCAGAAACCCGGTACTCGACTCCATTGAGCACAAGTGTGAAAGCAGAACAGAGCAGTTCAAGGATTGTTTGGCAAGAGAGGAGCAACGTTACAAACATAGATATGACCCAACAGTCAAGTGAGCATTAATTTGAATTGATTCCTGGCGAGAGAGCGGGCGTGTGACGTAAGATGCTCCTCTAGGCTTTATGCACATTCTAGTTTGGACACTGCCCCCTAGTGCACATCTTCATGCTCCATTAAAGTGTATTGGCAGATGTCCCTGGAAACTACTTTAGTGCCGAGTGTACCAGCATTTACCTGCAATCATATAGAAGTCAATGGAAACACCAACACACCAGTGAGTTTGTATGTGTGTGTGTGTGTGTGTGTGTGTGTGTGTGTGTGTGTGTGTGTGTGTGTGTGTGTGTGTTTGCTCTCTACCCCAGTCATTATTCATGACTACCTGTTATTGATGGTCCTCATTTCAATTGGTGCAGAAGCAGAGAGCTTTTCCAGCACTCCCACCTCAGCCGGGCCCAGGTTAGCCTAATTAAATGCAGTTATAAAACATGGGCATGCAGTTATAAAATTATGGCTGTGCTTACGTGTTCCACTTTATGTCTTAACGCGATTACAGTGAGTGAGATGAAGGGAAATGCATCAATAAAAGAAAGCGGGGAGTGTTTTACATCTAGGCAACAAAAAAGAAAGCATCTGTTTGAAAGCTTTGGATTAGCCTTTTAAAGCACCTCTCCCAACCTGGATGCGTCAAGAAAGCTAAATGTAGCAGCAGCTTCGAGTGCCCGCGGCAACTGACCCCACCCCCTCAACCCCACCATCCTCCCCACAACACACACACACACACACACACACATCTATCGCTCTCCACGGCGCCTGACATTTACCTGCTCTGCTCTGTCTCTTAAACTCAGCTGAAGCAATTACCATGAACATATAGGCAGAGAATGGAAAGGCTTAGTGCAGCAGCCAAGCTTAACGTTATACATTTACTGCAATGTTTCAGTGGTGTCACACTGGTTCAGGCATGGACACAAGGAGAAATTAGACGAAAAGGAGAAATGAGATGAATATGGATGATGTTTTGCACAAAAAGTCTGTGTTAATATAAAACAAATGTAACTAATGATGCAGAGTGAACGAACGTATTTGTATATCAGCATGCAGTGTGGGGTTAGGAAGGAAGGAAAGAAAAGAGGACAGTGATGAAGGATGAATAGAAACAAGGAAAGGAGGGAAGGGAGGAAAGGAAGAAAGAAAGGGAAAGAAAGATGGATAGAAAGAAGGAAGGAAGGGAAAGAAGAAAAGAAAGAGGAGGAGAAGAAGCAAGCGAGAGGTAAGAAAAAGAAAGGATGACATTACAAGTCAAGATACAATGGAGGAAGGTGGAAGAAAGAAAATAAATGAGAAAAGAGGATAACAAAGGGTGGAGAAAAAAAAAAAGAAAAACAAAGTAAGAAACAAAGATGGAAGGTAATAAGAAAAAGAACAAAGAGAAGAAAATAAGAAAAGGATAGGGATACTACCTGTCAACCTGCAATTAAGGAGAGAAGAAGAAAGGAAGAAAGAAAGAAAGAAAGAAAGAAAGAAAGAAAGAAAGAAAACAAGTAGAGGTAAAGGAGAGAGGAAAGGAAGGAAAAGTGGTAGTAAAAGGGTTGGTGGTCATGAGCACAATCAGTCACGGTGAGAGTCGTTTGTCTCAGTCGGAGAGCCTCTCATTCAATTACTCTCTAACTGTTTACTCTGGCAGCAGGAGAGACACGCTGGCACAGGTATTGATCCATTTATTTTTACACCCTGCTATTAAACACCAATAGGAGCTCAGGAATAAGGGAGTGGAGGGTCCTCAGCCGCCATGGTGCCACGGGAGATGCGGCTGTGCTTAAGACCTGCATGTTCATGCGTGTGGCCCCACCCATGAGCTCAAAACACTGCAGCAGCAAATCTTTAGCCCAGCAAACACGATAAATCGTTGAGTGGTGTAGAGACCGCAAGCCCAATTACACGGCGGGAACGCCAGGCACTCCAGCACTGATTGAGCTGCTGGTCGAGCTTTTCGGAGCAATTTGTTACTTCAAAGATTTTCCCTCTTATTTCGTTCTTTCTTTTTTCCATTCCTGAGAAGCCCCGAACCAAGAGGCGAGAAAGCGGCCCGTCGACGAGTAGCATTCACGGCCCAAATGAAGTCCTTGCTCATGTTGGCAGTTACACTATCCCCCCGCACTGTTTGCTTTGTGTTTGTGCCCTTGCATTACCCACAAAAACTTTTCCATCACACTTCCCGCACAATAAAATGGCGCCGCATCTAATCCGGAATGCATCCAGCCAGCGACTCTATATGAGGCCCATAACTCAGGCTGACGACCAAAAGCAACTCCCCGGAAAATGGAGGCTAAACAAAGATCAGTCCTTGGCTGTTTAAACGAGGTGGGTGGTAGGGGCTTGTGGGGTGGGGTGGCAGGACAGATGGCCCTGACTGGGCTTTGAAAGCGTGTGGCAGACGGTCAGCGACAAAAAGGACAACAGGTTCCTGGTGGCGCTGCAACAAGTCCTCCTGGGAATGAAGCCCAGAAATTTTATGGGACATCAGGTCATGCAGGACAGTGTGTTGGGGCATATCGGACACGTCACAGGTCCCTGGAAGCCAAAATCATTAATTCATTCAAATTACCCCCCAAAATGACAGTTCGACTCAATTTGAATGGATTTAGTTCATTTAGTTTTGCTCAATGAACCTTCCTAAGCCACCTTTGAAACATCATCTTGGATTTATTGGAATGAAGTAGGAAATCCTGTCAATTTGAAAGAATAAATGTGAATATGTTGTTATGATTTAATTTTGGTAAAATAAACATTGTCTTGTTTTGTGGATAATATGTTATTCACTGCATTTTTGTCAATGGTTGATTGTAAGCAAATGTAAAAAAGCCAGAAGTGCCCACAAATAGAATGTATTTTGTAGCTAAGTCATTAATTATGTAATTACATGTTATTGCTGACTGAACAAATCCTTGCACCTCTATTGTTTTGCATAATTTTCTGCATTGTGTAAACATTTCATAACGAGTGGACAAACAGAATGCATCCATCCATCCATTATCTGAACCAGTTTTCTTTAACCAGGGTCATACTGGAGCATATCCCAGCAGACAAAAGGTGAAATGTGGTGAAACATTCCAGACAGGTCATCTTTTTACATAAACCCCCATTATAATATTTGTTTTGCTTCTTTTGTAAACAGAATGGACATTGTGGAGATACAAGGTTTTGTTCCAACAGAGACAATATCAATAATTATGCAAATCAAATCAAAAATGGCAAAACACCTGAAGGTTATGAAGAATGCGGCGAGTGATGGGGACTGATTTGTGACTTGACTTGGGTTTAGAATTGGCTAAATTCAGCCTGAGTATACACAAGGCTGAACTGAATACACAAACAGAACTGATTCAGTTAGGACCAGCAACTTTGATGCGTTTAATGACTAAAACTTTTCGTCTGCAACCTTATTTCAGTTTTCCTCCGTTCCTGCTGTGTGAGTAATTTAATGTTGTTCTTCCACCGCTTGGAGAAACATCAGGTTTGAATCGGGTCCGAATAACTAGGTTCTCATTGCAGAAGAAAGATCAGTGCACCGAATGAGGAGATACATGCAATACATGCAAATGGTGGTTTAAGGGAAGACGCAAAAAGCGTGTCATTTATGACGAGTATGCTAGCACAGTTGCTAATCTAATTGAAGTGAAATTGACCATTTGTCATACGTGAACACACCACTGCACACAGTGTGAACAGCACGAAATTCTTCCTCTGCATTTAACCCAT
>JBBPDB010060627.1:0-10556 GCA_037974465.1 Brachypetersius altus | reverse complement strand
CTATCCTCCCATGTAATACAGTACTGCAATGTATTCTTCAGAAATACAATATACAGATATATATATGTGTGTGTGTGTGTGTGTGTGCATAGGCATTTAAAATTTAAATAGTTAAAAATGGTTAAAAAATGTAAAATGTTTTCTGTTTTTGCTTCAATTTATTTTCCTTTTTGGCAGAATTAATTAAAGAAATGAATCAGTGAACCATAAAATGTGGGGTTCATTTTGATAAATTTCATTAAATACTGTTTAAGTGATACATAAAATAATCACAGTTTTTTAAAATATAATTTAGAATCAAATCATTATTCATTCATTCATTATTCTGTTCACAGTTCATTGTTATTGATGCTGTGTTGAATCTTATCATAACTGGGTCAGAATCTGTGGTTCAGTCTTGTTTAGATGGAGGCGAGAGACGAGAGGAGCTCGTTCTGGAGTCCGGCCGGTCCGGGGTTCCGTCGGCCTGCCGGTTTGTTCAGCTTTATCGCCGTGGCTGCAGATCTAGAGAAGTTTATGAGGGTCTCGGTGTTTGGTCCAACAATAACACGGCATATTAATGGCGAGCCCCCTGACGCCGCGGTTTTGTCCACGCTTGGCACCGGGTGGGAAATCCATTAATCTGATCTGCGGAACAAGGAGGCGCACTCAAAGACACAGTTCCGCCCATTTTATGCTTCATTCTCCGAACCTCCAGTCCCACAAAAGACTGTGAGAAAGAAGGAGGTCCTCCTTAACGTGATCTTCCCAGAGCGTGACCAGAGACCCAGATAGAGAGGTCTGAACCTCAGAGGTAGAAGAAAACACGCCATCCTCTCTGGGTGGAAGCAGGACGTTCCTCATCAGCTGTTCAGGACTGACGTGCAGCCGGATCTCGCTGGGAAATCACAGTTTCAGAGATTACGGTTCACTCACCCGACCCTCACAAAGACCCTCACAGCCTCCCAATGCCCTGTTCGATGAGCTCAGATTCATGGCTACGTAAAAGAAGCAGAGAGCAAAGAGGAGAAGAGAACTTGATCCATTAATTAATCAATTAATATAAGAGTTTATAGCACAATATATGTATACATAGTGACGCAATGACACACACATACACACACATTATATATATTTATATATAATGTGTGTGTGACAGTCTGTCATTAATTAATTGATTGTCATTAGTTAACCTGTAATTTAGAGTAATAAAAATAAAACAGTATAGTAAAATATATGTGTGTGTATATATATATATATATATATATTACAAAATTTCATTTTTAGACCATTTTGGACCAACGCCTTACTGCTTTAGTATGAGATAATAATTCCTAAGAGAGATAATAATAAACGTCTTCAGCTTCTCTGAGCTCTTTATTGCCTGCTCCTACCTTTTCTTCTCTGAAGACTCTTGTCCTGGAGAGTCGGCGGTTGATCTCTGTGGGAAAACGACGTCCGCTTTCAGCCCTCGCTGCCTCGCCTCGTCTCACATCGCTCTGCCTGGTGGGCCTGACAGCTCGGGGTCAGAGGTCAGCCACAGGGTCACAGTTTAGGATGTCTGCCCTGTCAGTCAAACATGATTGGACGTCGCATCTGTCAGTCAGACACGGCTGGAACGAACTGGGTGACGAGTGCAGGCACATTGGAGTTTATCAGGGATGGAGATTATGGCCCAGCTTTGATGGATGTCAAGCTATTGGTTTGTCACTCAGGGCCTCTGTTGTTTACCTTTTACCTGGCGGAGGTCAGGGCTGAGTCTGAAGCTCCAGAGTGAACCACCGGTGTCTAAAATGGGCGTTTGCTGCTTTTTCATTTGGCGCGCTGCCACTCTGTCACTCCATGCTGCTCATGTTCTCAGGGTTAATCACTGTGGAAGATAAATTGAAGGTCATTTACCTCCATTCAAATCTGCAGATGTTGCAGGATCTCCTCAGGGGTTTTAGAGATTGTGGACGTCACAATCACTAGATTCTTATCCTCTACAGCTTAAAATATTCCTCTGGACTGAACAGATCTATGGTCTGACCTTGTTTGGACATCATTTCTCCAAATTCTTTGGGCTCAGATCAGGTCAGATTTCACAGTTGGGTTTTGCGCCACCTGCTGTTTTAAATATGAGGATGGTATGAATGGCAGTGAGTGTCACTGAGGCCCAGCATGAGAACAGTGGAAAACTTTCCTGGTGGTGAAGCTACCGACTGACCACAGATTTGTGCAAATTCAGCTTAATTGTGGAAAGCTGTGAATTAGAGCGCCATCATCAGGAATGTGATAGTTGTAGTCAGGTTTAGGTCAGGATTTTGTCATGTTTGGGCCAGGTTACAACTTTGTAATAAATCTTATTATTACTATTATTATTACTATTGCTATTATTATTATTATTACTATTGTTATTATGATTATTATTACTATTATTATTATTATTAGTACTATAATTATTAATATTATTATTATTATTACTACTACTACTACTACTATTATTATTATTATTATTACTATTGTTATTATTATTATTATTATTATTATTACTATTATTATTACTATTGCTATTATTATTATTATTATTATTGTTATTATTATTATTATTACTATTATTATTATTATTATTACTACTACTACTACTATTATTATTATTACTATTATTATTATTATTATTATTATTATTACTATTTTTATTATTATTATTAGTAGTAGTAGTAGTAGTAGTATCCAAGTCATTCATGAAATTGAAACATTTAAGTACACATTGTCTATACCAACTAAATTCAATTGGAAACATGATTGAAAATTCACATAAATACTTCACATAAATACTAAATTTGACCTGTGTAAAAGTTATGGCATTCACTTTTTCCTGTTTAAATCACTCACTTATTAACAAAATGTGTCCTTAGGGCAGGCGCTAAAACCTTTGTACACTGTTGTATATAACAGTTATATAAATATATAAATATATAAATTGTTGTTTTGTTATGTTTAGAAATAAAAACAATTATTATTATTTTAATTATAAATCAGTCCACCTGTGCTACCCAACCAAACCGGAGCGGTACTCTCTTGGAAAAGATACAGCACGTCTTCTTTCACCTGTAACTTTTTATCTAGATCTCATAAACAGGAGCGTGGGGACATTTGATCTGAGTGGTCTGAGAAGAATTTGCACCGGATGTGAATGCGGCTCAAGTCAGAACCGAAAGTTTAGCTTTGTTTTTCTTTGGGCTTCAGCTTGTGTGAGGGTCTGATGTGTGTCAGATGTGGAGAAAGGCTTGGCCTGGCAGTCTGCAGTGTGTGTGTGTGTGTGTGTGTGTGTTGTGTGGTATGAGGGATAAGAAGCACTGGTGCCCCAGAGTTCACCCCCTGGCTCACTGGATTAATGTCAGCCTCTGGAAAGAGTTTGATTCTATTAGAGCAGCTTTCTCGCTTTCAGGGAACGTGCCAGGGGATTAAGAGTCCAGGCAGAGAGGAAGTGGCCAATCACCCTCGACCTGGACACCGAAGCTAGACTCACGCTGGCTTTCCTCAAATACCGTCAGGCCTGAACGGCCAATCAAGGACGAGCGCTGGACTAACGTACATCGCGGCGATCACAGCTTTAGCATCATGCATTTCGGTCCATGTTTTAAGCCTCAGACATCTTGCAACCCAAGACCTTATTCCTCACCCAATAGGTCTAATGGTGTCTGGCTCTGTAGACTTACTATTAACAGAAATTGTTTGCACTGCATGTATTGCAGTAATGTGTATTCATTTAGTTTTGGTTGGATAGGGTTCGAATCTTGAAACGCCTTATGAAAAATGATCTAATCGAGATTTCCTTCTCCACGTAGATCTAGCTAAGCAAGCTCAGATTGCTTAGCTAGATCTAAGTGGAGAAGGAAATCTCGATTAGATCATTTTTCATAAGGCCTTCAGAAGAGGGTCTGAAAACCCTATGGTAGTGATTCACTATTACCAGAAATCAGCAAATCGTTTCAGGCCTTCTAGAAACATCACTGGCTGTAGAGGCTTGATGTAAGGTCTTAATCAGTTATAGATAGTTCAGTGTAAGCAGGTTTTAGTCAGTTGACTGACCATAGAGCTGTAGCGCAATCAGGTCTCTTAGTTGAATCGCCAATTCACTATAGAAATCAAATATTATGCAAATTCATTATCCGATGATGAGAGCAACAGCTATAGCGCTAAGGGTTAATTCTGTGCCCGTGTGAGCGTGAGAACTTAAATGCAGGTGTTATCAGCCTCTGCATGAGGTCAAAAGGAGGCTGGGGTTCGGACGTTGGAGGGGATTTGGATGATGAAGCTGTTGGTGGGGGCTGCAACTGCGTGCCAGCACTTAAACTGGAGGTGAAAAATGAAAGCCCTGGAGTTATGAGGCCTTTCTAATCTGGGCAGATGTTTATAAAAATGCACGGAGCTCCAACCGTCTCACCTTCGGCCTCGGCCTGCGCCGAGCTCGGTGAACTCTAAGTGCACTTGGGAGTGCACTCACTCAAAAGGGAGGAAAGGAGGAGGTAATGGCGTTTGGCTTCGTGTCCTAATATTCGCCCCCGAAGGGTCTCTGTAAATTCCCCCCATAGCTCAGATAAGCCCAGGGGAGCCGGGAGCTCATATCTGGGCTTTGTTACCAGCTCTGTCCTATAGGGCTGTGCTGAAGGGGTGCTTTAAAGAAAGGCAACACAGAAATCCAACCAAACTCCACTGGCCTGGATTGCCTTGTGTTACTGTTGCTGCAGGATTTCTAATGGAAATCACATTACATCCCTCCAGAACTTGTGCTTAACACTGAGAGCCCAAGCAGCAGGGATCCAAAAATGCAGCAAGTGGTAAATTGTCATCATACGGTCGAACTCCTTACACGATCCGCCTTCTTCCCGACAGCCAGGAGCAGTACAACGTTTAACCGTTTTCCTCTCCTTTCCTGATCTGTTAACTGTGTTAGAATCTGCTTCTGCAGGAATGGTTGGGGTTAAAATGCTGAACGTGTCCATGGTTGTGATGTCACAACCAGAATGAAGTTGAAACAAGCTTATTTGGAAGCTCCTTTTCAATGCATGGATTGTGCAGAGATGAAAAAGAACTTACTTTAAACTCAGATATGAGAAAGAACTTCCTTTTTTTCAATGAAATGGAAACTTTAATGCTCATACTTGGCTCTTCCAGTAAAACCGATTTATCTCAGTCATTTTGCTGGCAAGAGTCTACTGAGTGTTTAGTGTGGAGAAGATTACACAGCTCTCAGATGATTGCTAAACAGGTCTGAGATTTATGTGCGTGTGTGTGCGCAATGTATTTATGTCTTTATGAGGACCAAATGTCCCCATAGTGATAGGAATCCGGAAAAATCTGTAATAGTGGGCAAGTTTTGATGGCCCTCACCAAGAAATGTGCTGTTTTTGCCACAAATTCTCTTTTTGAAAGAATAAAAATTGTAGGAAAATTTAAAACAGCAGAAAGAGGCTAAGATCAGGGTGTGTATGTCTCTGTGTGTGTTTCAGCTCAACTCATTCATGAACTAACTCACATTAGTAGATCGATATTAAAATGCTGCAGGGCTTTTCTGTGTTTGACTTTGTGAAATAAAGGACATTGGTGTTCCTTTCCTCATAGAAAATCAATATAACATAAAGCCAAAAGCCTCTGTTGTCTCTAAACATGCCCTCAGACACAGTCCAGGGTGTATTACAACATCAAAAATGTGTCAGAGATTGATTTCGCCAAGTGTTGACCCAAAGACCAGTCCTGGAGCGTCCATTTGTCTCCAGCTTTGTTTGGCGTTTGCAGCGAGTGTCCAATGATGGCTGTGGGTAATATCCTGTTTTCTGGAGCCATGGTCCACTGTGGAGCCTCATTATCTACTGCAGACAGTCTGTATTAATGAGTGCATGTGTGGTTTGATCAGTCCCGGACCCCCACTGGCTCCTGAAAGCTGCAGTGATAGCCCCTGACCCAGCTAACAATGTGATCAGAGCTAGAAAGGACACCATCAGCAGAGTAAAGGGCAGTGAAAGCATTGGAGCCAGAGCCTATTAGAGCAGTGGCCAGTCTACACAAACCCTCAGGCCTCAGCTTCAAAATATAATGGTGAGCTTGAGTCGATAATGGAGACGAGCCAATCTGAGTGGGTTAGTAGAAGCTGTGAATTGGAGGGAGGCACCGCAATACAGTAAAGTCCCGATCCTTGTTCTTCACAACTGGACAGTTGGTCTAGTTTTGAGCAACAGTTCTTTCAAAGACTCTTATTTTCAGTCCAGTCCCTGTGTCTTTTCAGTGACCTACGCATGAATCATTAAAGCAGAACAAAGGACATCTCACTTGCACCAGTGAAGAACCAGGAGCAGATGATTCCAGATGATCAGGCGGTGATCAGTATACTGGTGGTGCGGAATGCTGAGTGGGCGGAGCTCCTTTATCTACCAAAAAAAATTCTGTCTAACAGAATATTATACATTATTTTAAAATACACCACATTGTAACATGTGGAGGTTATCATGCAGTGTGTAGGCAGAGTGTTAATGTGCCACAGTGGGGGAAACACTTCTACCACCTTTCTCTAACAGTAACCAGTAACTCCTCTCACCATCAGCTGGAGCTTCAGGAACACTGTGCTGGACCAGAGCGGTTTTCCATGTTCAATTTGGTTCAGTTTTCATTTATATTCCACTGTTTCCAAAAGGTCCACACGTCAGTCTGCTAAGCTCATCTGTTGTAAACACTCTTGTGGTCAAGTGTCTATCTGTGAAGCTTTCAGTGTTTAAATGTGTTCGTTGTCAGGCGAGTGAAAAGACCTGCATTCACACGTACAAGCCATTAGGTGGGAGCAAGTGGGTCAAGAAGATTTTACATTTGTGTTTACCCCCAGTGGCCCTGAAATTATAGAAGGAGCTGTGTACTGCATTCCATTTCTGTGTAATTTGATATGGAGGGCACGTACCACAGCATGCATTTTCTCAAAGCAGCTTTCCAGAAAAGTAATCACAGACCACTAAGTTTTAGGCGACAAAGCCAGCAGGAACCCAAAGAGAACTGAACGTGAAGAAGATCTACTGAGAGCAACCAGAACAAACGATTATCTAAGACTCAAAGCAAACAATTCCCACAAAGAACCCCTGAGAGGAACCAAAACCCAAAACATGAAACTCCCATTCCAGCAATGAAGTTGTTAATTTTATTAAAATATTAAATTATTTGTTTGGATTTCACTGAACAGCTGGATGGAAACTGGGCAATGTCAGGAATGGAGCTGTGCAAAAGTCTTTTGCCAATTGTTTAAAGCCATTTTCTCCCCCTTTAATTCAATGTCTTTCTGTGAACATAAGAATAAAGGCAAACAAACAAAAAAGCGATAAAGTAGTTGATACTGTGTGAGCTGGTGAGGAGAACACAGGTTCGGTTCCAGGTTCCTCCTCGGTTCCTTTAGCCGTTGTTTGGATGGTGAAACTCCATCAGCAGCTCCTGATTTAATTTAACGAAGGACTGATCGAGTCGAACCAGGTTTCTGGAAGTCACTGATATAATAACATGATATCAAGATTTACTTTTTAGTTTTTAATAGTATATTTAGTAATATGTGAAAAAACATTTTAAATATTATTTTCACAGGTGCCCAAGACTTGCATAGTGCTGTATGTTGCTGTCTCTTCCTAAGCTGTTTATAGTTAAGGATGGCTGAAAGTGCATGTCCACGGAGAGATTTTTAATTAAATCACAACAAACAGTGACGCACATTTTACCTGAGCTTTAGTGTCTTGAAGTCAGTTTATGAATCTGCTGTGTTTCTCCGGCCATCGCAGCCACGATATCAGATTCTCTCTGTCACACACATTTTAAAAACGTTTTTTTAAACCATCGATACTCTGACCTTGCTCAACCGGTCAAAAATCTGAATTAGCGTACGCTGCACTGGATATAAAAGGATAGTTTCAAACCGGAATCATGCTGATATTAAAAAAAAAACTGTTCGAGAAGTGGCACCACATTCCAGCTATAATAATAATGCATTTCGTGAGAAAATGTGAAGTGTGATTGTGTAGTTTCTATGGTAAATGGGGCTATTGCTAGAGGTTTACTAATTATTTCTTAGGCGCAGCAAAAAGAGAAAATCAGAGTTCAGAATGTCTTTATTTTTTTTTAACCCTTACTCATATATAATACAGCTTTTGGCAAACTTCAACACACGCATTAGTATTATAATAGGATTTTTGAAAACAAATCTACAAGTGATATAGAATCTGATTACTTGTTTAAGAATAACAGGGAATATGTGAAGTTTGTAAAAAGACTTTTGGTTCAGCTCTAGATACTTCTGTCATACAGTTCGAGAGGGGATTCACCGTATTAGCCTCCCCAGTTGCACAGCCATAGAGCTTGTGTCCACAGGTAATTGCGGATACCTGAAATTTTAACCTGAAATTTGAGAATCATAGATTTCTCATCTGCATTATTTGGTATTCATCAGCAAAAATACTAAATTTAATACTATATAATACTAACAGGGATGCACGGATCGATCGGCCAGTGATCGGAAACAGATAACTCGCACGTATTTCCGATTTCAAACTCATCTTTTTTGGGGGGCTTTATTTATTTCTTTATGTATTACATTTTATTTATTTAAAATTGTAAAGAAAATTTATGAAAAAAAGCTTTATATTAAAGAAAATTAGATTTTAGTTTGTTTTTGCTGTAGAGCTGCCACTAAATGTCACTATTATAAAAGTAACCACTAAACAGGGAAAGTAACTACCACTTTACATTAAAAAAGTTGAAACCCCTTTTTTTGTGTCGATGTTGCAGCAGCTCTAATTTTCTGTTATCTGGGGGGAAAAATCGGTATCGGCCAATCACACTTACAAAAAAATCGGAATCGGTCAAGAAAATTGCAATCGGTGCATCCCTTAGATACTAAATATTCAATATTGCCCGATCTTACCATATAATGACATTATTTTTTTAAAACATGAATAAAAAAATTAATTGCCACCTACCTAAGGTTGAAATATTAATTAATTTAACACAGTCAGTTTTGGACTAATGCAATATAATGAATGCAATAATTGAAATTGCTCCAGTTAATGTTCATAGACGGGCCCATTAACACGCTGGTTAAGGGGGTGTGGGGTGTGAAGAGGCGAGAAGCCGAAAGCAGAGGTTTGCTAAGCAGTGGAAAAACAAAGGCCACGTATGCAGAGGGACGAATACCTGAGAGGCCAGGAGAGGTGCCTGAGGAGGCGGAGCCAACCAACACCTGCATTCCACACATGTTTACTGTACTGGAGGGCATGAGCTCTTCACTGTCCTTAATCTGTGCAGATGTGCAAAACTACCGCCTGTAGACACCGAGAAGCCTCTTTATTTATTCTGCAGGTCTGTCTTTATGTTTATTTCTTCGTCACCTCAACTTCACCTTTACTCCAAACGTAGCCCCTTTACATGATTACAGCGGTGCTGATGTAATTAAGGCGTGCCTTTATACAGCAACTCATCTCTTCCTTGTTCCTGTAAAACACTGCCTTTATCTACACACTCCTGTTTGAACCACAGCAGTTTAGCTCCCACACTTTCTTGGAAAAGATGATGTCAGCCGATCAGAAAAGGGATACAGAAAGAGACCCGGATTAATCCTAAGAGAGGTTTAAAAATTGGTCCTGAACAATGCTGAATAAAAGTGTGTGTGTGTGTGTGTGTGTGTGTGTGTGTGTGTGTGTGAAGGGTGAAAAAAAAAGAGAAAAATGTTGGCCGTGGGCCCTTTAAACTTTCATGATGGCATCCAATGGGACGCCTGGATAAAACTCTGTCAAGAGACACCGGTTATTCCACTGCGTCCTTGTAATTTGACACCAAGGAACCCACATTTCCCAGGATAGCTGATGTCGGATGACACTGCAGAGCTAGAACCTGTTCTGCAGTGGGCCGTGATTGTCACAGGCTAATTAAGGCATTTGTTATTCGTGTTCTTGGTGTGAAATGTGCTGGAACTGCAGGAGTGAGGCTTTTACATAAGCGTCTTCTGAAACAGCCTGTGGCCCCGTGCAGTGTGTGAACGTTTCTTGCTTTTCTTCTCCTTTAAAGTTGCAGTTTCAGTTTGTGGCGGCAGTGGAGACACGCAGCTTCAGAAGGTCGGCATCACAGGGATGTGATTTTATTAATCTGTGCTAAAGTTTAAAAGCTCCTGTCTGTGATTTACAGGCATTCGTTATGACGTGTGTTTTCTGATCAGAGAAACCTGTGGTGATGCGTTAAAGTCCTGAATTGTGTTTCCAGTCGAGCTGCTCTTTATTCACTTCAGTCAAAACATCTGTGTCCATCTGTGAAACACTTGCTTTTCTCCAGTTTTGCATTCTTATTTTCTTCTGTTTTGTCTGTCTGTGTTTCACATATTCCTACTTTCTGCGTTTCGTTTATTCTTTCTTTCTTTGTAGGTTTTTAAATATGAAACATGTCGAGAATTGGTTTGCCTAAATAAAGTCTCTCTCTCTCTCTGTCTCTCTCTCTGTCTCTCTTTCTCTCTCTCTCCTTCTCTGTCTCTCTCTCTCTCTTTCTCTCTCTCTGTCTCTCTCTCTCTCTCTCTCTCTCTGTCT
>JBBPDB010060618.1:0-10556 GCA_037974465.1 Brachypetersius altus | reverse complement strand
ATTTAGATCTACAGAATGGTATCGGTCAGACAGGTATGACCTAAACCATTTTAGTGCCTGCCCCTGTATACCTATGTGATTTTGTAAGCGATCTATGAGAATATTATGATCTATAGTGTTGAATGCAGCACAAATAAGTGTATATAGTATCTATACCATGCAGGAAGACTTGCTCATGCTTATATAGCAAAATGAATGCCTGAACTGGACTCCCACTGCTACATTTTTCAATAGTATACAAGTCTCTTTCTGGACCAGAGGGGCACTTTGGTTTTATCCGTTCCACAAATATTTAGGATAACAATAACAATTTTTAAAACATTTAATGAAAAGAAAAGGGGAAAACAAGTCCTAAATCAATAGGGAGAGATAAAGGTAACAGCAGAGTGAGAGAACACAAGGTAGAGGTCTTTCTTAGGGAGAGAAACCCAAATTCAATGAAAATGAAGTGGAATGAAGTGGAACTAAAATAGATACACAAACCCACACATTGCCTTGCATATACATGGCTGTATGTAAACTCTGACGAGGTAGCACTGGTGCTAGAAAAGCAGTGCACAAGTAGTAGCACAAATTGAAATACTGCAACACTCAGGAGAAACTCCTTCATCTAAACCATCTATACTAAGCAAGGCTGTAGGAGCTTCACCTAGGCGAAAGACAGTCCATCACAGGACAGAAACACAGACAGACACTCTTATGCCTATGGGCAATTCAAATACATGTTTTTGGACTATGGGAGGAAACGGAAGCACCTGGCAGAAATGCACACAAACACAGGGACCAGCAAACTCCATGCAGAAAGGACTCTTAAACCCAGAAATAGATCAACTTATCTCAAAATAGGTCATTACTGCATGTTTCATAAAATAAAGCAAATTGCTTTAAAGCTATTACCTAAAGGAGATGCATCGATCGATATTATTTAAAATAAGATTTTAATTCAAACAGTCAGTTCTGGAAAATGTATATACGCAATTACAGCACACACAGAGGCAAGTGACTCAGCTTCAGATTTTTGGGCTGACTTACTTTTTTCAGTATGCAAACAGTAAAATTCCAAATTGTTGCCATCTTTATATACAATATACAGTCCCAGACTACATTTGGGCATTTTGTATATTGGGTGGTCTTTGCTTTATATGTGGCTAATGCCCTGCGTCATTCATTTTGCCATTACAGACACTGCAATTCCTTTTAACTACCCGTTGGATCTCAATGACCATAAACACTAGAACCTAAACTGCTTTGAGGTTCGCGCAATTAACTTTAAGAGATGGCTTGAGCAGATGGGAAATATTTTCCAACACTGCACCCACAGTAGGAACGGTTCACAAATTACATAGTAGAGTAATTTAAGTTTTTAAGACTTAACAAAATATTTGAATAGAGATGTGTACACCACAGACACATGTTGCATGCACACAGGTCACATGCATACAACCGAGACTCTTTTATGTTTTTATGTTTTATGTTTATGTTATAGGATATAATTCTTTACAGTCCTTATACTATTGAATTGTATTATACATATAAGAGGCCATTTCCCCTTTTGTTTCTGTTCACAGTTAGGACAATTTGCACCATCATGTGTGTGTGTGTTAAACGCACAGATTGTTGTTCTTTTATGACCTATTGCAGTGTGAGCTGTGTAAAATATGAGAAATGTCTCTATGTGTTGTGAGTGCAGTAGTATCTGTATAGCAGGTCTTCTATGCGCTGTATTCCAGCAGCTTCACTCCTGATTCTGTTTCTGACGGGATGCAACAGAGATCACACATGCACACACTATGCACTTAACATTCCTATCAATTGTTACCCTAACCCTAACTGTAAAATAATGTAAGAGTAGTTTAACATTTCCAAAGTTTAATAAATTATTTAGATGTATTATTTTCCCCAAACATTTTGTTGTTTGGAAGTTTGATGCAAGTGTGGTCAATAGTGTATTAAAAAATAGTGACATGCACATTTTATACACACACACACACACACACACACACACACACACTCCCACATATTACAAAAGCAATAACCAAAAAAAAAATGTGGTCCCTTACCTTTTTCTATAGCTATAAATATATGTGAATGAATATATGTAAAGAACTATGTGTGTAGAGACAGCCAGAGACACGTTTACAGTTATATAGTCTCTTATTAATGTTATGCTGAATAGATTCAAATTATATTTGCTCATTTGCTTCAGTTTATTGTGAGCACAAGATCTGTCACGTTTTTATAAATAATTCTATTCGCAGTGGCAGTGTATTGACTGTGAAGTGGAGTTTCTATCTGATGGAAGGAGGTGTAGGCAGCATGCTCAGTTAAGGGTCAAGAAAGTGGGCTGTTTGTTTTCAGGTAAGAACACCTGCGAGAGATTAACCATGTCAGAAACATTGCACAAGATCCACTGACAAAGTACTTTTGACAAAGTCTGTTTGTCTGTGGCTATGCTTCTGTGCATGTGTGAGTACCGCCATGTGTGCAGTGGCCCATGGGATTTGTTTCCGTGAACCACACAAACAAATGACTGGAAAAGCTGTCCTTAGTTTATTCTGTGCTAGAGACTGGAATTCATAAGCCCAGTGATGTAAAATATACAAAATATAGATGGGTATAGCCTTTTTTAACATAAAAAATATTTTACATGATTGAAATGCGAATCTAGTAATTATCTGCGGAAACCCCAGCAAATTACACAAAGTGCACAAATATCCTCCACATCTTATTTTTGGTTATTTTTGTGGCAATATTGATCATGCATTTCAGTGTTAAATTATTACAAAAAATATAATTTTGTAACATAATACAAATTCAGATAAATTTCCATATAGAATATAACTGTATAGATTTTTTAGTACTGTCGAGAGAACCCAAAACAAACAAAAATTCATCTTGGGATGGTGAAATACCCTGTACTCAGAGGAGGACGGTTTGAAATGAGCCAATCCGAAAGGGTTATTCATTTCTCTTTGCTGCTGACTGGCTGCCATCTGACACATCTCTGGCAGATGCAGTCCAGCATTCCTGTATCATAACAGTTCCCCGTGTGTAGCTATCCCAAATTTACCTTTACATTTTTAAGGGTAATGTATTAAGCTGCGTTTAAAGTAAAGGACCATATTTGAGGGAGTGTTTATGGTTTAGACCAGTGGTTCCCGACCTTTTGTCCTTGAAGCCCCTTTTGTCCAGTTTATTTTGACACAGAAGTAATGTGCATTTCTGTGCAACGACACAGGGCGGCAAGGTGGCACATAGGTTGGTGCTGTTGCTGCACAGTAAGAAGATCCTGGGTTTGACTTCTGGGTTGGGCGCTGGGTCTTTCTGTGTGGCGTTTGCATGTACTCCCTGTGATTGCGTCCCACCACCAAAAACATGTATGCAGTGGGGATAGGTCAACTGAGCATAGCCCCTAGCTATGAATGTGAGCATGAATGGTTGTCTGTCTCTGTTTGTGGTCCCGTGATGTGCTGCCGACTGTCCAGGGTGTACCCCACCTTCACCCATAGCAGCTGGGACAGGCTCCACCCAACCCCAAGTGTGGGACAAATGGGTAAAAGATAAAGCACAATTTTCTAATATAAGCCCTCACTCACCATGTGCGTGTATGGACATGTAGCGGTCATGGTGGTCCACAAAGCCATATTTGCTGAAGAACAGAGCTTTGTATCCCCCCTGGACGTATATGGAGTGAGAGGATCCATCATACACACTGCGGTGGCCGTAACTTCCCTTTACTCTCGCCCCACAGGTCTCCACAAGCAGCCATGAGTTAGTGCCTGTGAAGGCGAAATACAGAGTTACACAGTGTAGTTTTTAGAAACGGTACACATCGCTAAGTAAGGCACACTGAAAGGGATGAGTGATATAAATGAAATTAAATAGTTCAATATGGAAATGTTTTGAAAATCAAATGTTTACTGGATTGAACAAAGAACCTTTCCCAATTTTTACGGCTTCATTAACTTTTTCATTACTAAATTCAAATGCCACCAAAATATAACAATCTGGTGGTTTGCTGATTTAACTAAACAGCTGCAAGGACTGAACATATTGAAAGTTAAGGCCTAGTCTGACCTGTTTGCCAGCACATTTTGTGAGCGAAAATTACATGAATTGCAACAGAAATCTCCATCTTTACTAAAGATGACTCCATCATCTTTAGTAAACTGTGACAAATGAAGGATGTGCTAAAAACCCTTACCCATTTATCCCCACTGACTAAAAATAAACACATGAAAGACAGACTACAGGACAGTTAGTCTGTCAGAAGACTATTGACATTTTCTTGTTTGTTGTAGATGAGCTAGCCAAAGACTATGTTAGCTCCTGCACCCAAGCCACCCTCCTGCCACCAACCATGCCAGTTAGCATGCAAGCCACCCCACTGCTGCCAACAATGTTTGTTAGTTAGGCTGTGTGTGACTCCCAAGCCACCCCACTTCCGCCAACCACAGCAGTTATCACAGTGTGTAGCACCCAAGCCACCTGGTATAATTATCTGGTATGTTTACGTTCCTTTTTGTGTCATTGCTGTTTATGGTTGGCAAGTTAACCAGCTTGTTCACTGCACCAACATGGGGCATCTTTTTTGCTGCCAACATTCCAGACCAGCTGCTGTCATGCCCATACTGCAAATGCTTAGTTTATTGAGTAGTTAGCCAGATTGGCATATTGAAAAAAATAGCATTTTACTTTTTTTAAAGTATGCTTTAGATACACAACTCAAGGCCTGTCCATACACACTCCACAAATCGGTTTGTGCGTAGCAGCTGTTGCAAGCTTGGACAAACTAAGTACAATTCAGCCCAATCAAACTGCATGAACTGTAGAATGCAACAGCTTTGCCAAATCATGTTTAAACTGAACTGCTACGTTGCTTAGAGTTGCTAAATACTTGCTGTGCAACCAAGCTGCACTATGAATCAAGACAAGGCAAGCAGCAAACAACAACACAGAATTTGCTGCTAGACTAATCTCTTTTCTATCCTAACAGTGGGAGCTCTCACACACATAAAACAATATCTCACTCTCATTTGGCCACTTTTGACAAAAACAGAGTTTGTTGTGAGGTTGAAAGCAGACATCAACATGTTGATACAGAATGTACATTTATTTTAATGTTCTGTAACTAACTGTCATTCATGATGGAATTGTAGTGGGCGAAGCAGGAGAGAGAGAGAGATAGAGAGACAGAGAGACAGAGAGAGACAGAGACAGAGAAAGAGAGAAAGAGACAGAGAGAGAGAGGAAGAGAGAGAGACAGAGAGAGAGAGAGAGAGAGAGAGACAGAGACACAGAAAGAGAGAGAGAGACACACACAGAGAGACAGAGAGAAAGAAAGAGAGAGAGAAAGAGAGAGAGACAGACACGGAGAGAGAGACAGAGAGAGAGAGAAAGAGAGAGACAGACAGACAGAGAGAGAGAGAGAAAGCGAGAGAGAGGTCACCTAGCTCATCTCCTTCACAACATGCATATTTTGTTACCTTACTAAATCACAATCTCTCCAGCTCTGTCCACTTCATGAATCTGATCATAACCATATTCACTGGCCACTGTCACTGAGTTTGCTGTAGTGGTTGAAGGCAAAACTGAGTGATGTTTTTTTTTTTCAGAACTTTTAATGAGAAGAGGAGAGGATGTGCTTGTATTAGAGAGAGAGCGACAGTAAGAGCGAGACAATTAAAGCGAGGGAGAACCAGCTGGATAGCACAGACACATTAATCATATGCTTAGTCTCAATAGTGTTTCGGGTGTTGGAAAAGTGTGCACACATGTGTGCTTGTCACTAGATCAGCAGATACAAGTGGGTAAAAAATTGAGCATCCTTCTATAATGACCAAAGAAAATATCTGAATGGGTCCTGTGTTACACCCTATAGAACAGAATTATTGCAACGCTGTACTGTAGTGCCATCTGCTGGACACTAGTGGCACAACAAGTAGGTTTCAGACTGCAGAAGACATTTAAAGAACAACTCCAACCTCATCTCCATCTGCTGCATCTGTAGCATACTGCCTCATAAAATGGACACTCATCTCCCTGTGGCTCAAAACACTCTGATTCTGTCAAATATTTAATTTCATTCATGACTTCTTCAGTCAAAGTGAAACAATTTTGTGGTGATATGCTATCCAAAACACCCTGATCGTTGATAGATGCCAGAAAACCTTTAACTGTGTTCTTCCAGTGTTCCAATTTTGTTATAATAACAACAGTCTTGGTACGTTTCTGAAGCCTATCCCATTCCAACACCTATATTTCTTTTTTTTTTAAAGTGACCGTACTGTCATTTGTGAACACACCACAGCACACAGAGAACACCACGAAATTCTTCCTCTGCATTTGAGTAACGGATGTAGTTTTATCTTTGCATTATATTGTCACGTACACTCATGTTTATTCAGTAATTGCCCAGAGGCTTTAATCATAAGTGAGTTCTGAGAGCACATTGGGATTGCTGTCACAGGACACGCATGCTGGGATTGCTGTCTGTAGTAAGAGATGGAACATCAGATAGACATTATGTTAGAGTATTATATTAAGCCTAAGATCTGTCAGACTCTACCATTTCATTCATTTTACGCTTTTAAATATAATTTAGATCTGGCACACACTCTGAACCATGTATTTGGCTGACATTTTCTGGAAAGATCTTCTGTAAAATTTCATACATAATAGTCTTTTAGAGTTTGCCAGATCATGTTTCTGTGTATGTTTTAATGTGTGCAGTGGCTGTGACATAAATTTGATTTAAATAGCCTCTTTTCTAAAAACCCTTGGGAGTGTTTATGTACATTCATTACTTACGTAAGTTGTACTGTTGCACATGGCTTATGTAGCTGTAGATGGGGGAGTATCCAAACAGCACTAGCATCACAGGCTCATGGCCAATCTCAACAATGTGAGCGATGTGGCCCTCCACAGCGACGAGTTGAGCATGCACCAGAGTACTGGGAGTCCTGAGAGCCCAGGTCTTACTCAGCGTGTTAAACACCTACCAGTGCTGCCTTCTAACCTGCCGCCATACATGTATATATCATCCTGTTGGGGAGTGCAGAAGTCACATTAGAGCTTGAAATAAAGCACTTGTCAAAAGCTGACAGGACTAAGCTGTTCAGACATCATTTCTTAAACAACTGTTGGATTTCACATTCGTCTCATAGACATCCATCCACCTTTGAGACCTCTGGTCCACATCCAAACCTGTTTCAGACACCCCTCACCCCCAACTTCGTTTACCAAGGATCTCCAATTATGTTCCAGAAGGGCTGAAAATTAGGCTTATTTTGTTTAACCACGATGGTTTTATTTGTTGTGAAGTTCTATTCTGTTTCTGGTAGGTCATGGTCTGTTCATGATGCAAAAGTAAGTCCTTTGGGGTCTGGGCTTTTATATTTGGTTTCGAATCCAAATTCCTAGCAAGTCAGTTGATCCAAAACTACTCTAATACTACAGTGCAAAAAACACACAGCTTGGGAAGAAACATTTATTTCTATGTATACATTCTCTAAATCAGGTCATGCAAATATATCATGTGCTATAAAGGACGGATTATATAAACGACTTCATCTAAATCAACATATGCAGATCAGAGTTATAAAAGAGATGTACTGAAACGGGGTCCTTTTTCTTGCATATGGAGGGACAGAGGAATGCACCAGTGTGAACAGCATCTGAGAGCCTACGCTCTCTGCATTCTCTCCCTGCTTTGAGGTATGAAAATACAACCTCCAAATCCTGCACTGAAAGGGGAGGAGCTTCAAGAGATATAGACTATAGAAATCCTATTCAAAAGGCCTGATTATGCTTGTGCTGTTGGCCACTGAAATACTGTCAATATGAAAAGCACATTCATAAATCATATTGTGATTTGATGCGACAATATCGATATCATCACATTGGCCATTCCTGTTTATAAAGCAAGACAAATATGAGCTTATTAACAGATGTCCCTGCTGCAATGAGATAAATTAGAGAGTAGACAATATTTGGCCATAATTGACCACAAAAAGAAAATGAGTGAATCGGACATTGCCACTGGAATCCCACTTTAACAAACACCCCTCACCTCCCACCGTGATGCCTGATGTTCAAGCTATCTCTCGTATTAGGCTTTGTCCCTCGACATACAGGACAATTCATTCTACGTTATCGGTATCCTAATACCCCTCTCTTCCAGCTCATTAAAATGTGTGAGGAGAAAACCACCTCGTCTCTGGATCTGTTCATTTATATGCTAATTACTCTCTGTCCACTCAAAGTGCAGAGCTGACTGATTCCAGCTTTACTCAAAGAGACAGCAAAGAGAAGAGACAAAAAAGAGAAGTCAACACCTGCAGCAGGATAATGTGTGTGTTAACGCGACAAAATGCATGGTTGAGATCAAGCAGTTGCAAATCATATTCAGGGAGTTTTCCTTTGTTTCTACGCGAAACCCTGCGACTATAGCAAGAATCCAAAAAAGAATGAATGCATAACCTTTGATTTATTGCAGTTATTTACAAAATAGAGTAAAAAGCAATATGTGCTTGAGATTAAGCAGATAAAAAACTCAAACATTAGCAAAAAAAGTAGGACATTCATATATATAATTTTACACCATAACTTATTTATTATATATTATTACATTGGTATAAATTACAGTGATGTGTAGTATATATTACATTGTTAAGTCCTTGGTTTGTGCATATGCTCTGTATCAGCATGAATATCACCTATGTGTCTCTGTATTTTGTCCACACTAATTGCTTGCTCTGCATACATGCAAACACGGGTGGTCCTGATGAATGAGTGTGCAGTTAAGGGTCAAGCCGGGGTCAAGCCATAGAGTCACTATAATACACGCAACAAAAATAACTTGGTAAACCACAAACTTAGTAGACCACACTTGCTGTCACAGATTCACCCACCCTTTAATACAAACGCTTAGGGCTCATTTCCCAGGCTGGCTACTTCCTCTATGGTGTAATCCCCCGCGGGGGTTACGTTCTAAGAGCATATAGTGAAAATACACGCTGTTGTGTTTTGGTAAAAACAAAATACCCAGTTTAATAGTGTAAACCCTAAATATGCCCCCAAATATGCTCCCAGAACATTTAATTTCATTTAGTTTAATGCATTTTAATGCATTTCCCTTAAAGAAAATGTAAAGGTAAATCCGTATTCACCTCTTTTAATTCAAATTCCCTACTGAGATATCCAACTTGGAAGGTCACTGTGAGGTGAACTGTTTTCGGGGAATAAAAACAGACCTATTCAGGCTAAAAATACAAATGAGGGCTTGTTGGAAAGGTCGTCTGGAGATCTACCAAACTGTTCTGAACTTGAGTTTGAAGTGTCTGAGTGCTTTTCCCGTTGAGATATACAACTCGGAAGGTCATGGGAAAAAAGTATTGGGATACCATGGCGAGCTGAACGGGTCCCCTTGTGTGAAAACAGGAAAAATATATTTATTGCCACAAAAAAGAAAAAAAGGAGGATATTTGCAGTTTCCACATTATTGTGGGGATTTCTGCGTAAAACTATGAGTTCGGTTCTCCAAAAAATCTGCCTGTGACTGAACCCACAACTCCTGATCCACGTAAAATTGGCAGATTACTGTACTCAGCACACCTGGATCGATTCCCAGCCAGTGCACCGTCACCTCTTTAAAAGACGCACGTCATCAACAAGGACAATGCATGCCAATGCCAAACTAAAAAGGCCTTCAACTCACAGATTAAATGACACTGTCTACAGTCCAATTCATTGCCCTCTGCAATATGTAAACAAAAGAAAAAGCATCCCTACATGGTCGTTGATTCCTGCATGTTGGCAGTCTTTCAGACTAAATGATTGTTACTTGTGCACTAGAGTGATGGAGGGACGTTGTTTCATCTCAATAATTACTTGCACACAGCTGTTTATGACAATTAAATGAAAATCACTGTCAGCGCAAGTAAAGGATTCTACCTATTCTGCAGTCGTTGCTGCACTGGGTCACAGACTGCACACAGAGAAGCATTTGTGGTTTAGTGGTAGGATTCTCGACCATTATGCAGGGGCCAGTCGCGAAAAGGTGTAACAGAATAGAAGCCAATAGAATGGCAGCTTTTGGTGACTCCGAAAAACAGCCAATAGGGTGGCTCGATTTATGGTTCTTAAATCGCACAAAACATCCAGTTCGAATCCCCATTAAGGCATGACCAAAGGTGGGACATGTGTAAAGCATTGAAAATATGTTGGGTTTAAAAAGTATTTTTTCTTTTTTTGTACTTTATATTAAATGTATTTATCATCCAATAAATAAAGTTCATTTGAATTACTTTTTCAGTTATTCTCTTGTCAAAGTATCATTAATATTGATTAATATTGTTAGAATTATCATGAATATTGTTGATATACTGCTCAAATGAACTGAACCATATATTTATATAATACCATATATATTCTTATGACACAGAACCTGTTGATTATAGAAGGTTAAGGAATTTTTGAAAAATCAATCATATATATGTCACGTTCCCCTCCTGTAACTGTGTGTGTAGACTGAGAGCACCAACTGGAACCGCCAT
>JBBPDB010060607.1:0-10557 GCA_037974465.1 Brachypetersius altus | reverse complement strand
ACACACACACACACACACACACATACACACACACACACACACACACACACACACACATACATACACATATACACACATACACACACACACACACATATACACACACACACACACAGATATACACATATACACACACACACACACACACACACACACTCAGTCACTTTCCTTCTCTTTCTCAGTCTCACACACACACATTCTCTCTCTCTCTATCACTCACTCACACGCACTCACTCACTCTCTCTCTCACACACACACACACACACACGCATGCACACTCACTCACTCACGCTCTCTCTCTTTCTCAGTCACACACACACACACACTCAATCAAAGCTGTGAACATTTCATGCAGAACGGACCAACAGACAATCCAGAATTATTTGGAATAAAATCTCGTTACATTAACGTACATGAATCTACAAAGATCTCCTGTAAAGTTTTCATTTTATAAGTGTATATATACATCTAACCTGTGTATGTGTGTGTATATATAATTACAGATACACATACATACACACACATTAATGCTTTTTTTTAAGACTGCTTCAACACAGCACATCCTGGGGGGGGTGTAGAGTCCACACGAGTGTAAAATGTTTTTTATATATCAGGCTTTGAATTTTGCTTCTCTTTCTTCGCTGCTTTCGTCTTATTTATCTGCTGCTGTGCACAATCTACACCATGTAAACGACTGACGAGGACCATGTGTGTTACTTTACATTTCAAACAGTATTACTGCATTTTAATCATCCAGTGTATCCAAACAGAAGCTTTTCCAGGCTGATTTTAAATTTCCTTTTTAGGTTTTAAAGGACATTTGGCCTTTTAAGAAGTTATTTTATCTGCTGCACATTTACATCAATGGATAAACCACCTTTTCAGACGTTTACAGAATGTTGTAGCCGGACGCTTCTCGACCGCAACATTTTCGTGAGATTATTTCGACGTGGAAATTAGAAACTGAACATGCACTTTTGGATTTTTAAGAATAAACATGGTTAATGAAAGATGTGCGTCCTTCGTGTGAATGTTTGGTCTGGATGTGGTGATTACCGCTGAACTGTACTGGGGGGCGCCCACTGCCTCACTCATTTTCCGCTGGACACACAGATCTGGGGGGAAAAAGAGTTTCTCAGGGTTTTATCTTTTATAGCTGCGAGTATTGAACTGAACAGCTTTGCCTTCGTTTTTAAGAACCGCTGACAATATTTCTCCTCATTTCCAAATAAAAATATTGTTCTTTAAAGCATCAGAACAAGAGAGATGCTGCAGCGTTTACAGAACCTGAATAATTCAGTATCTTTAGACACTTTGTAGCCCGTCACAAAGTGTCTAAACATTTGTTCTAATTTTTTAAAATTATTCTGTTCAAGATCAGACTTAAAAGTATTTTTGCACCAACAAGGTCATTCAAAGCAAAATATGAAGAAGTGAAACCGAATTTTGTTACGTTTTTTCGCCTAGCAGGGCTCTAGATGGCGACTAAAATGCGACTGGATTATTTTTTTTGAGACTAGTTTATTCATTTCAGGCGCCAATGGCGATCGTCTCTTACAACCAGGAGAAATTAAAATAAAGTAACGATGTGCAGATTCGCTCGACCCGAGTCCGCCGTTCCGCCTGCGCTGTCCCGTGATTACAGTGAGACTCGATTCAGAGCTAGTGATGGAATTTCGGCTCTTTTTAATGTGTCGGATCTTTTGGATCAGACTCTTTTGGCTACAAAAGGCTCTTCGTTTTACGAAATTTAGTCAAAGAACCGACTCGTTCTATCGAGAGCAGAGTTAACAGATTGCGTTTTGTTTCCTGTTGCAGAGCGTGATCTGAAATATAAGAAAATAAACATTATCCTCACGACAAACACAGTGTTCTCATTCGGCAACAACTGTGTCGTGATTTCTTGTTTTGTTTAAACGCTCTTTACTCTGTAAGACTGGAGACAGAATGTGCCATGAAAATATTTTTGTTAAATCACAGTGTTCAGATTCAGGGTATTAGATGCACAGAGCTGGTGCGCACTGGTCAGCTGCTGGAAGAGGCTGAAAACACACACAAACACACACCAGATTACACTTAGGTCAGTTATTTTATATCAAATTTTAAGCATGTATATGAAAATTGTACAAACAGTTGACAACAGACTCACTCTGGCTGGGATCCGTGCCTTATGAGGGCTAGCTCCAGGCGCTCCTCGTGTTCTGTGCCCTCCGCGGACACTTTAATATCGTCTTCTAGTGGAAAAACACAGCTTCAGCGCCTCACAGACGCTCATTCTGGGTTTTAGACTCAATTTTGCAGAGTTATATTTGATTTTAGAAGTAAAAAAAACACTGATAAACAGCTCCTCCATCTCTCCAGCACTCACTGAGTCACCAACCTCCCCGTCCCTCTCCCCCTCCCCCTGTCATTGCTCTGTTTAAATGTTTATGCATAAGCCTTTGGAAAAGTTTGGTTATTATTTGTGTTATAAAAGCAAATTACGATGTATCCTCCCATGAATGAGTAATTATTAACAATAAATCAGGCCTAATACCTTCCCAGCCTACCCATCTACCCCATTTAGCACTCAGGTCAGGTCTGCTGCTCTCACACACGGCTTTCGGTTCCCTCATGGACCATCAGACCATCAGTCAAAGCCCTTAAAAGCTAGGAGCAGGCAGAGAGTCATTAGAGGACGCAGGGACTGTTATTAGTATTACCTTTAACCTGATTGTGATGCACGCTGGCCTGTCCTCAAATGGGATAAGTAACAGAGCCATCCCTCTTCTGTCGGTCTATTGATTCCTTTAGGGACCTTTTGGAAGTCTTTCTGGCTCTGTGCTGTTAAAACCCGTTTGATGAATGACTCTCTTTAGGGAAGCCATTTCTTTCATATTGGACCGATCATTAGCTTTGCTTTATGGGTGGGAAAGGAAAGTCCTCTTGGTTTGTGTTAAAGGGTCCAGGTCATAGAAAACTGGGAGTTTGATTTATTTTATGACCTTCAGCATCGTTACAGTCGACCCCTGAAATTCACTGAGGTTACGTTCCAAGAAATGCAAATTTGTTGAATTGTTTTTATACACTAAACCCTAAATATGCCTCCAAAATACTTTTAATTTTATTTTAAACTCAATATAATACATTACCCTTAAAAAACACAGATGTAATCTCGAGGCACTCTGTGCCGAAACCGTACTGATGCTGAATTCTGGACTGCAGCCAATCAGCAGCAAGGAGAGATTAATAACGCTCTCGGATTGGCTGCTTTCAAACCTCCCGCCTCTGAGTACAGCGGGGTTTCACCGTCCCAAGACACCTTTCTTTGTGTTTCTCTCCACTTATCAAAAACATTTACACTGGTATATTTGATATGGAAATTACGTTAATTTTCTTACGAAGGTAGTATCTAAAATGCATAAAATTATATATTGATATGAAAAAGGTGGAGAATGTCTAAGAGAAAAATCCATGAACGACTGAGGCTGTGACCTGTGAATATGGATGAGCAGCAGAAACAGCTTGTTTTGAATTGGTCATGCTTGTGATGTCACAACCATGATGCATACGAACTTTCCATTGGGCCCACAGCAGTCTAGCTCCGCCCCCATTCACACTGAAAATATGAGCCTTCCCCCTAAATCTCTGGGGACTGTGGTTTGTGCCACATCTCCACTCTTTGCATAAGTTAGAAGACAGGTCAGCCAATCAGAGCAGAGCTCATTTGCATAGGTCTGAAACTGCAACGAAAACAGCCTATAATTTTAAGGGATGAAGGGGAGGTCAGAAAATGCTCATGTAGAAATGTTTTATGGCTGTTTTTGGTGCCTGAAACCACAGAAACATCAAACTTAAGGGGGAAAAAGTGAAATGCTGCTAAAATATATGGTGCAGGACGTTGTTTGTGGAGAATAAAGATTTAAGACTGCAGTCTGAGGGGTTTTCTCCACTTCTCCTGGCCCTTTTCAGTCCTTCAGCCTCAGCCTGACGTTTTTCCACTCAGCAAATTGCTCTCTTCTCATGATCTGAGCTGTTTAACGAGTCTGGCGCTGGTTCTGGAGGCTCCCCAGCTGAACTGGAGTTCTGTTGAAACGCCAGCTGCTGTCAGAACCGGCCCATTCAGCCCACCTCCCATTTCTCCACCCAGACGGTGATCTGGGAGAAATGCACCCGCTCCGCCCTGCTCTGTATTTTTGGAAATCTCGTGTCGCCCAGAGTTCACCGCGGTGCCAACCACCAAACAAATGAGCTCCTGTGTTTGAGCAGATGCAGCAGATAAGAGCAGAAACACGTCCAGGCAGCATGTAAACACATTCAGGACTCTTCTGTACTCTACTGTCCACACACACCTGTGGATCTGATTTTTCTGTGGACAAAAAAGTTTCAGTTGAAAACAAGCACTTTCTGATGAGTGTCTCTCTCTCTCTCTCTCTCTCTCTCTCTCTCTCTCTCTCTCTCTCTCTCTCTCTCTCTCTCTCTCTCTCTCTCTCTAGTGAGAAGTGTAAAGCGAGAGGTTTCACTGTGATTGTGGATGGAAGGAAGTCTCAGTGGAACGTGGTGAAGACGGTGGTCCTGATGTTGCAGGTAAGAGTGTTTTTAGGACAGACTGAGTGCAGCTCTGTGAGATGTTTTATGTTTGTGCTGGTTAATGTATGTAGTAAGTGGTCGGGGCCTCAGTATTGTATGGGGAGTAAGAGCAGAAGGGCGAGTCACCTTAAAAGTGTGTAGTGGAGAAAGTGTAACAACCACAAAGCGACAAAACAAAGTTATAAATAAGCTGATATAAGTTATTAATTAAAAGCAACCAGCCCGGCTATGTGCGCTTTTCCCACCCATTTTTGGGTTTTACTCCACCCATTTTCAGCCATCCTTAACCATAAATGGCTTGGTAAGACACAGTGATTAACACCCAGTGGTAAAACGCGGCGCTGAGTGAAGAGAGTCGGAAAAGTTCGATACCCTGCTGTGACTTTTACTTTTTTTTTTTTTTTAATCAGCTATTTTTTGGCCTTTAAACCAAAATGTCTGCGTCTCTAAACACTGGTTTTATTGCAACCACACAATCACGCTTTGTATTTTCCCGTGGAAATGCGGTTTAGTTAATAGTGACCTCTGTAATGTTGTAAGTGGTGAATAATGAGGAGAGTTTTCGGCGCTGCTGTCGGAGGGAAACTGAAACTGGGGAGCAGAGACGCCAGAAGAGATGCAGCCACAATATTCTTAGCTCCTTATTAACAAAACTTCTAGTTCATCATGCTTTACTCTCCCACATTTTTTAAAAACAAATGTTTTTTTTTATTGTGCTCTTGTTTTATTCTTTCTTCGTACAACTGTTTGGTTCAACTCCTGTTGTTGCTTTATAAAGAAAACTTGATTCCGGAGAAAGAAACAACCACAGTATGAATAGACGGTGCTATATACAGTAATGCTTGGTATAATATCTGTCTGTAACTGACTCAGCTGAGTGAAAAACTACTGACACAAAAGGTAGTTTGGAGTTACTGCACTTTCATAACATCGGTACTATTAAGTAAGAAAATGTAATATTGACCCAGTAGTAACATTGCACATGAAGGCACCAAGAGATTATTGCAGGGATCACTGTATATGGATACAGAGCAGCAGAAACAGCTTGTTTTGAGTTGGTCACGCTTGTGATGTCACAACCATGATGCATATGAACTGTCCATTGGGCCCACAGCAGTCTAGCTCCGCCCCCATTCACACTGAAAATATGAGCCTGCCCCCTAAATCTCTGGGGTCTGTGGTTTGTGCCACATCTCCACTCTTTGCATAAGGTAGAAGACAGGTCAGCCAATCAGAGCAGAGCTCATTTGCATAGGTCTGAAACTGCAACGAAAACAGCCTTTAATTTTAAGGGATAAAGGGAGGTCGGAAAATGCTCATGCAGAAATGTTTTACGGCTGTTTTTGGTGCCTGAAACCACAGAAACGGCAAACTTAAGCGGGGAAAAGTGAAATGCTGCTAAAATATATGGTGCATTTAGAGAACAACATACAATATTGCACATAATTGTAGCACCTGGTGAGTCAGTTGCACACAGACTGTTGCACATCATAGCAAACGTAATGCACACAGTGATAGTTTTTTAACCCGTAAAGAACTTTGTTTTATGTAGCTTTATAAACTCAGATACGCCGACGGCTCTCTTAAGGTCTGTTTGCCTTGTACAAACCAAATACTGCCTTAGTGTTTTCTGCCGTGTCCTGATTGGCAGGAAGTTGGCGGTTGTGCTGCGGGTGGAATTATTTCCCCGTGTCCCTGAGCTGTGTGTCCTTGTGTTTCCTCGGCATACGCGGCTGTAATAAAATAAAAACCTGCATTCTTTCACACCGATCGTCAAAGCGTGCGTTCCTGTGTTCTGTCAGAGAGTGGTTTCAGTAACAGTGACTTCCATAAAAGGTATTTTACATTTACTGTATTTACAGGACTGTGCAAAAGGCCTGAGCCTCCCTTTATTTCTTTTATACTGAATCACAACAATAGTATTTATTTTCTGCCAGAGTGTCTGATCTCTGTCACACTGAGGATGTTTTACTGACAGGCTGCAAAGAGCCTAAAGATACAAGGAGCCTAGATAAAGCCTGTCTCTTTGGTCTGTTGCCTTTGAGAGTGGGTGATGGTGTGAAAAACAGTTGTCCATGCTGACCACTGTCCACCACTAAACATGCCTAATATGGGCCTGTGAGCATCAGAACTGGACCATGGAGCAATGGAAGAAGGTCTTGTGATGTGATGGATCACCTTTTCTGTTCCATCCTGTGGACGGCCTTATACTGATATAATTTTAATAACCTCAGTGCAGACAAAAGTGTGCTTTTTTAGTAGTAATTGAGTACTATTGAGTAATGAAAAGTAGTACTGACCAAGTAGTAGTAAACAAGGCTCTGTAGGAAGATGGCAAGGTGGTGAAGGCAGTGTGATGCTCTGGGCAGTGTTCTGCTGGGAAACCTTCAGTTCTGCATTAATGTGGCTGTTATACTGAACCTGCCTAAACACTGCCACAGAAATTCACCCCTTCATGGGCGTGGTGTTCCCTAATGGCAGTGGTCTCGTTCAGCAGGGTTAATAGTTCCTGCCACACTGCAAACATTGTCCAGAAAGGCTTTAAGGAACATGATAAAGAGTACAGGGTGCTGAATTGGCCCCCAAATTGCCCAGATCTCAATCTAATTTAGCGTCTGTGGGGTAAAATACTGTTCAGACCAAATCTCTCAAAGGTGGCTTTGAATCGTCCAGGAGCCGTGTTGACTTGAACGGGCCTAAAAACCACGGTCTTAACGAGTTAAGCCATCATCACAAGACTGGCACGAATCTGTTTTGGCAGTCTTTCCTGTTCTCTATGTAACAAAGCGCTGCCTTTGAAACGGTTCGCTTTGAGGTTTTATCTGAGATATGAATTGGAGGCTGTTCTGTGCTTATTTTTTGTGACCTAGAAGCACAGAGGTAAGACAGTAAACCCTGTGTGTTTGACCTACTTGAGTCATGCTGGTAGCTCATAGCTATTTGGCACTAGTGTGTGTTTTATTGGTTTTAAATCATCGTTTCCATTATGACTGAGGTAGTTCGTGATGAGCCGCTATTATATTATTTTTTGATGGAAGTTGTCCTGCTGGATCTAAATCGAGCTGGATCAGCTTGAAATCGTTACTTTGTAGGCCCATTTTTGTCATTTATTTGTTTAATTTTACCAGAATTTGAAGCTACTAGCTGCCTTTGAGGAAGCATTAAAACGACTCTGTGAATAGTGAAATGGAAATCATGCAGAATAGAAGTGTGAAAAATTGTAGTTATCGTTTAAGATGTGTCGTTTAGTTGTTACTGCAGAGATTTTGTCCCTTGAGGAGGAGGCAGATAACTCGTTAGTTAATTATGGGGTTCTCCACTGACTGGTACCGGCTCGGTTCAGTTCAGCTCTACTCTCTTTTTCTGCTTTTCCATCACTAAAATCTGGTTCCTGGAACCCGGTTCCATTCTTGGTACCAGGTTCCAAGTGTGCCGAACCGCTACTAAATGATATACATATTGGAGGTTACTGATTGGTGGTCGCTATGGTTACGCCAGTGTTGTTGACTGAACGTTAGCGTTAGCGTTGGCATAAGCCTAATGTTGCTTCTTTACGCCAATTGTCTCCGTTTTGTGTCAAACAGCCACAAACCAAGGATAAGAAATAAAACCCTCTGATTTCATCAATGCTGGAGATTGTAATGATGCCGGGTTGTTTACCTCAGCTTAGATCCTCCTCTCGCCCTGCCGCTCAGAATGGTTGGTCGCTGTAGCAACCATCTGTAGTGGAAAACTGTTATTTTATGTTAATTTAGTTTTGTTTCCAGCTTGAATGGGCATTGACTTTAACTGGACCTTGTCTGCTTGTAACGTGATTTTTATAGACTGGTATCACATTCCTTGTGAAGTAATTGCCATTTTCTCTTGTTTTTCTGATACAATTAAGTGGAAGCGGTTCATGAGAGGCAGAGATTCTACAATATTAAACATGGACACAAATACCAGCATAACAGCAATAGCATTCAGGTTATTTGAGTCAGCGCTAATTGTTTTAATTATGTATGTATTGGGTTCTTATGTAAAATGTCATTCTTACGTAACTGTTTCCCTGAATGCCATTCCATTACACTTTCAGGAGTTCAGCAAACATCTTCACAATAGACTCTATCAATATTAAAACATCCTCCTTTGTGAGATAAATAGATTTTCCTTGGCTGGACAGGCAGAAAGGCGTTTAGCCCAGTGTCCCAGTGTAGGGGCCTCAGCAGTGTGTTTAGCCTGAGGTGAGAAGATGATCACTATCTTTATTTCTACCTGACAATCGGTGCTCAGGTGAAGTGGGAGCCGTTCAAGGATGAATATCAGAGGGCAGACGAGGAGCTTCACAGACAAATCAGACTGTGTTTGTTCAGCGATCTCTCTCTCTCTCTCTCTCTCTCTCTCTCTCTCTTTCTCTTTCTCTCTCTCTCTCTGTGTCTTTGTCTCTCTCTCTCTCTGTCTCTCCCTCTCTCTGTGTCTCTCCCTCTCTCTGTCTCTCTCCCTCTCTCTGTCTCTCTCTCTCTCTCTCTCTGTCTGTCTGTCTCTCTCTCTCTCTCTCTGTCTCTCTCTCTGTCTGTCTGTCTGTCTGTCTCTCTCTCTCTTTTGGGGACTAGATTATGGTCTGGTGATTAGGGTGTTACCCCTGCTATCAGACGGCTGTGGGTTTGAACCCAGAACTGCTAGTGGCACCACTGAGGTTACCTTAAGTCCCTTAAGTGGCTGCCCGCTGCTTCACTTGGTGAGTGGATTAAATAGGTTAAATTAGTTAATTGGGTTTAGTATGTTAAATGGGTTACACGTGCGGACTATAGTTCCACAGTTTCCCCCTTGGAGCACTGGAGCTCCAAGCTAAACGCTAACACTGCTGCTCAGTAGTCTGTAGTCTCTACAGTAGTCCTCCTAAAGCCTGAATTACGGGCTCCAGTCCATGTTTACAGATAACGGTGAGTCATACAGGGTCAGAAACCACATAAACAAGTCTGTTAGGGATGACTAAACACCTCCACGCGGTTTGAGGTGAGCGCGTTGTGGAAATGAGGTTTTTGGCTGAAATACCGCTTTAAGCGACTGTCAGCCTTTTGCCCTTCGGCTGGTTTATCTCCGGCTGCGGTTCGGCTCGTCTCGGCTGATCTGGTTGCCCGTGACCTGGATTTGTCTGGGCTGGTTGAATGCGAGGAGCTTGGCGCATCCCTCTGTTATTTTCTCAGAGCCTGCAGAACCCTGAACGATGGTGTCAAGGCCTCGGTCTGCTCTCGGTGTGTAATATCTCTGTGCCTGATGGGAACTGGAAAACACATCTCTGAGACTGCAAGTGCTTGGTGTTGCAATACAGTTTCAGTTTTTCATCATGTGGGAAGAGAAAGCCTGTTTATAGTTACTTTTCCAAAAATGAAAATGTAAAGTAGAGGTGGGTGATTTATCGATTTTGTTGATTAATTTGAATTTACAGTTCAGGACGATGTGTTTTTATGAAAATCGATTTCATTGCTAATTTTACATGCGAGCACCAAAAAATCTAATGCGATGCACCGCTCTACACGGGTTAGTATCATCTACAATTACCATAAATTCCGAAATGTGCAGGGGTTACGTTCCAAGAGCACCTGCGAATAGTGAAAAAACACGAATTTGTGATGTGGTAAAAATAAAAGCCTAAAAATGTGTATTTGTATAATGAAGACCCTAAATACGCCCCAAAAGACTTTAATTTCATTTTAAACGAGGGGGTGTGGCGGACGAGACCCAAACATAAACAACCAGCATGAGAATGAAGGGGCGTGGCCAACGAAGCCTGGACATCAGAAAAACATAAATATCTGCAGTTTCCAGAAATAATAACACAACAACAACAAAAAAAATTTAATCATCAGAAACCACAGCACACTTCTCTAAACCAGTGTTTCCTGCTGATCTCAGATCTGCTCTCAGTGTGTTTCAGTCACATCCACTTTCTGAATGCTGAGTGATATTAGATCTGCAATAGACCTGCATGCGGTTTCTATTAAAGCA
>JBBPDB010060597.1:0-10557 GCA_037974465.1 Brachypetersius altus | reverse complement strand
AGGGGGAGAGAGAGAGAAAAAGTACTTACTGCCACAATCAATGGTGTAAAGGCGACCCAACACAGTTTCCACCAAATGCACGGTTTGTATCCGATCATCTCTTCAATATTACCATAGAACTTATTGACACCTGAGAGGCAGAAGGAGAAAAACATGTCATGTGATATTGTGCAGCGGTGCGTAAACACTTCAGTTAGGATTACTGCTGTGCAGACGCTCAGAACGCCGACCCTCCCGATAAATGCAAATGACAAATCCTGCAGTCTTTTGCATAATCAAGCCCTCCATCCAGAACAATTAAGATCCTACATATGCATTCAAATGAAGTGGCTGCGGAAGTGAGACTGGCACAGAGATTAGCATGAATTAAAGGGATCATTTATCATAATGAGATGTTATTTCTGGGGTCCAACATGGTGCAGTGCATTGACCCTCCTGCACACTGATCACGGGATTCATGCCTGTGATATAGACTTCTATACTTTCTCCAACATGGCACTAGAAGTTGTATTTTTTCTTACATTACATTTCTTTTCAGAATCTGATTTCTGCATAATTAAATGGTTGGATATGAACAAAGTCACTAAGGAAGGGTTTGGTGTGAAACTCTTAGTTCTAGAGAAAGTCCGAATTGTTCACGGTGGTGGTGAATGGAACCAGATGTCTGTCTCTGAAAGCTTCCTCACTGAAAGTTAGTACCTGACACGTATTTGGTTGAGTTTTGAGAAGATTTGGGCTCTAAAACTAAACCCATTCATGGTGGAGGCTGGATGTCATGAGGTAAAATAGTTCCCAAAAAAATTGATTTAATTCAGAATCCCTATTTTACATCACCAACATCCATATAAACACATGGGGCTTCACTGAGGGGCGATAGAGAATAAAACGACTGAATTTGTTTCGGAGACGTCTGGTTCCATTCACCTCCACTGGAAGAATTCAGAGCCTCTACTGAACTCAAGATTTAATATTTAATAATTTTTACGGATCTTGGTGCAAAACACTGAAATAAATGAATACATAAATATATACATGAGTAAGTAAGGACACTTTCCCCCAGGTCTCCTAAACTGTACTGTGATGGTACTGAAGTTGCATCAGGTTTTGATGTTCCAGTGTATCTCAGTCCAGTAACGGAGTTTCTGATTCAATTCTCTCCACAGTTAATGGCCGGTCATCCCAAAACCTCGTCCATGGACTCGAACCAGCGGAAAGTTTTTTCTCTCAGAGCTGCTTTTGATTTTGTGGTATTATTTATAGTCTTGTTTGAATTTCATTGTATTATTTACTGTCTGCACAAATTAAAAACAATGGAGACACAAACTAACAACAGGGAAGTGGATGAAGTTCAAGCTCGACTGTGTGTTTGGGCTGAAGATATCAGTGGGAGTTCTAACAACTTTATCTTTAACTCTGTGAGAAACGTGAAGGTGATCCAGGACGTCACTAACAAGTTCTCTGGGTTCGGTTTTCATCACACGGACAAAGAAAAAAAAATAAGAAAAAACTAAAAACTTATTTTGTAGTCTTTTTTTATTCATAGTCTTGTTTGAGTTTTTGGTGTTTCTCCGCATTATGAAAACCGAACCCAGAGAACGTTTCTAACAGAGTTAAAGATAAATTTGTTGTAGAAAACTCCCGCTGAAATTTATCTTCAGCCCAAACTGACAGTCGAGCTTGAACTTCATCCACTTCTCAATTGTTAGTTTGTGTTTCTGTTGTTTTTTTGTGCAGACTGTAAATAAACAGTGTCCTCTTTCCATGTTGTGATGAAACATTTCGACCAATCAGAAATCAGTGATGCAGTCGGCTCGGCTGCGGCTCACTTTCAGCCCCGCCTTTATTCGTTATGACAAAACTCTAGTTCATTGTACAGTACAGTTCCCGGTGGAGAAGTGGCATCAGTAAACGTTTGAGGTTTTAGTGTGATGTTAGTAATTTTACGTTAGTGTTTATGTCTTTCGACATTTAACGCCTTGGTTCCATTACAGAAAAAACAGAGGTTTTACCATAAAACCAGGATATGGAGACACACTCAAAGAACACCAGGAACAGCAGACACATTCCACTGGCGGAGTAGTAGTCGAAAAGCTTGAACACGTAGAGGCCACCCTGCAGATTAGGAAAAAAACATTAATTAGTCTTGGAGGACTTGTGGGCACTGATAGTTCCTGCATTCATTCAGTCTTCTTCAATTATACAATGGTCATTATCACCAAAGGTGGAGGGGGTGGGGATGAGCGGTGCAAAGAAAGGTCACATGCTCATGTTACAGTGCATGGAAAAGAATTATTTATTTTAATGTGATCTCGCAATGTGAAATACATCTACTTAAAGGGGCTGTGTAGTGACCAAACAAACCAAAATAAGTGCAATTGTGCCAAAGTGCTCTAGATTTAAAGAAGGACCTGGTGTGTTCATTAGGCCGTCGCTCCTCTCCAGAACATTCCTGTAAAAACCAATCCCAGGTGTTTGGAGCTTGCTGGAAATGATTAGAATCCTCAGTTGATCCACTGTCATATTGTATATAGATGTAGCCTATATGTATATATATACAGCTCCGGAAAAAATTAAGAGACCACTGCAATTTAAGGAAAAGTATAAAAAACACTGCTATAATCGACACTCTCCTCTTGCCATTGGATGGTAAAACACTACTAGAAGTTCGTCAAAGGTAATTATTGCCATTTTGCTTAAGAGTGAACAAGAGATTTGTTTTCTTTGAATGATACATTTTGACACACACTGATATTCTTTATACCCACTTTATATTTATTAAAAATATATTCAGTATTTTTTGCAAACTAATACATTTACGAAATGTTCACCATTTGAGTGCATTTATTACCCAGAAAATGTCTCACATCAGACATGCACAGTTACATATATTTTTTCCATGTTATAAAGGAAAGTTTTCTTTCATAGTTGCTACTTAACAAGAATAAAAGTCTGCAGTTTATGAAGATGAATATGTTTTTCTCTCTCTCACTTCATTACTCAATTTCTCTTTATATATATACATATATACATACATGTACATACACACACACACACACACACACACACAGGTCCCCGTAATCTACAGCTGGAAGCCAAAACTGTAGTTTTTGAAGTGTTCTTACAAATGTTAGAGACCCCCTGAGGAAATAATACATAAAGCTAATTAATTTGCTTTTCATTAAAATAACTAAACAAAATGTAAACAATGTTGTTATTTTGCTTAACAAAGCAGGATTTATAGAGTTTGAGCCAACCCTCGATTTTCTATCTGCATCACTTTTTTCCTGGACACATCACCATGGCAACTGGCAGTTTGCCTAAACTGTCCCACGGCAGGTTAAGTTTGGGATTTCAGATTATAAACAACAAAGACCAGCTTTACGTAGATATCTACAACTCGATTGCCAACAAGGGGCCACTGCTCCACGGAATTATATGTGTCTTATGGATTTGCGTTGATTATTTCTTTTTGGATTCTTGGTCAAATGAACCCTTTTTCTTTTGAAAAGTATGGTTATAACAATGTTGATTTGCGCTAGCTTCTGTACTTCAATCACTTCTCAACACTGGATGTAATTTCTGACAGGGTGTCTTTATCACAGGTTTGTATTTTGTACTTTATGACATAAGTTATTCAAGTCAAGTTGATTTCTGTAGCACATCATCATACACAAAGGGCATTCAGTGTGCTTTACGGGAAGATAATAAAAATACATTAAAAGTTCAGTTTTTAGCAACTTTTAAAAGCTCCAGTTGGTGCAGACCTGCTATTGATGGTTAGTTGATTGGACAGCATAGTGGATAAACACCATTTCACCAAATTTAGTCTCTGTATCTGTTAGAAATGCTTTACGGTCTAAATATTTGCAAAGTAACTGTGACATTCAGCGGTCAGCGGGCGCTAGAAGCTGCTATTGTTCCAGTTTTACATGGGGACTCTTGTTTTGAGATGTTCTGTTCATTGATTTCACATGTTCTGTCAGCTGTCCTTTGCTTGTGTCAAGGTGATTGTGTTAGTCATTGATTCTTGTCCAAGTCTGTTAAGTTCCAAGGATTCTTGCCCCAGTTGTCAGTCAACCCTCACACACGCCCTCACCCTACCTGGCCTTCATGTTTCTGCTGTTTTATGTTTTCTCTGTGTTTTGGGCCCTCGTGCCTTCTTTGTGTTATGAGTTCGTGTTTTGTTAATAAAGGGAACCCTGCGTCTGCGCCTGCTCACCACACACTGAGCACCACGCAGGTGCCAGTGTCCCTTCCTTTCTTTCAGTTTTCCTCAGTTTTTACAGTGTGACATTTTATTCACATATGTTTTTGCTTTTATGTTATTTTCCAGCTGCTGCCAGAGTGTACAACCAACACCTTTCAGTTGACCCCACACACACACACACATATCCAAACACCATGGACAGATACGTTTCTCTGATTTGCAATATTTCTCTTGGGTGCAATATTTCTGTCCACTTTCCACCTGTGTGAGGAATCTTTTTCTGGACCTGGAGAGGTTTTGATGAGTGGAACTGAACGTCCAACTGGATTTTAAAGTTCATGTTCAAGCCAAGTGCCATTTAGGAACATTTACTTTAATGGAGAGGAATTGTGTTTTGAACCATGGTTTGAACTGATCTGAGGCCTCCAGCTGAAGGCGGGTTTCTAATTTAGAGAACTATCTGGAGGCCTTTAGGTAAGAGAGGCTGTTCACACATTCGTGTTTCTGGTTATCAGATTAGTCGGACAACTTTTCACCACCTTCAGCATGGCCTGTTCTTTCTGTTTCCACAGTTATGTAAGTCGACACACGCCTGACCAGGGCTTCGAGAGGAGAAACAATTAAAGCAGCGTGCTCATGTACATGGTGCGACTGACCTATTTGAAAAAGAAATACATAAAGCTTCATTTTCCTCATGAATAAAGCACACAATGCTTACATGTTGCTTATATGTTGCAAAACTATATGTTTCATGTTGCATGTATTTAATATGCATTTTACATGCAGTTTATCATATGCAGTTCTAATACTACATATAGGGTCAAACTGTATGTAAAATGCATATTAAATACACACAACATGAAACTTAGATAGTAGTAAAAAGAAATATGCTTTAGAGAACGATATTCCTAGAAATGATGATAAATATTGTCAGCAATAATAATATTGTAAGGCAAAGCTGTTTAGTTCAGTACTTGCACCCATAACAGATAAAACCTGAGAAACTGAAGGTTTTCGCAGTGATGACGATGTATAGGTGGGTAGATAGATAAACACGAGCAGTCATACATTTTGACACACGCTGACATTCTTTATACCCACTTTATATTTATTAAAAATATATTCAGTGTTCTTGGCAAACAAATACATTTACGAAATGTTCACCATTTGAGTGCATTTATTACCCAGAAAATGTCTGACATCAGACATGCACTGTTACATATATTTTTTCCATGTTATAAAGGAAACTTTTCATTCATAGTTGCTACGTAACAAGAATAAAAGTCTGCAGTTTATGTATGATATTTTACATGCAGTGTCACGGTTCGGTCAGTGGCCGGTTAGGGAAACTGCTTTTTTTGTTAGTGTGTCATGTCCGTTTTGCTCTGTTTTCTGTTCAGTGTTTTTGGGGGGCTTTTATTTTGATGTTCTTGTCTGTTTGGGTCGTGGATCACGTGCTTATGTTGTCAGCTGTTTTCTGTTTGTGTGCTCCTTAGTTCACAGCTGTCTTGTGTTTTACCTGATTTCTGTTTGTATTTAAGTCCTGTTTGTGTTAGCCTTCCTCATGTGTCCATCACCTCATTGTGAGCTGTATCCTGTTTCCCGTTCCTGTTTCTAGTTATTCACGTTCACGTTATCTGGAGGCCCACGTGCCTGTTTAAGTTCTTGTTTTGTTTTCTTTGAATAATAGTATCACGAGCGTGGATCCTCGCCTGTCTGTCTGGTTTGTGCTCCGAGGGAGTTCAGGGTCGTGGTTCTACTGCTGATTGGCTCACCTGTAATGTACTTAAATTAGTGGGCTTTGCCCTTCAGTTCATATGGACTATAAACATCATAATGGTTTTGACATCACAACCATGAAATAATAAAATGTTTATTCATCTTAGTGAACAAACTGGGCAAACACTATATTTTGTATTATATGGGCCCTTTAGTACAAAAGTACTCGTTCTTTTTGCAGCTTTGAAGGATTAACTACAACAAAATGTGAAAAGCAACATGTTTTTTCCCATTTTCTCACATTGTCCCATCCTCACACACTCCCAAGAATGTAAGCTAAAAGGCTCATTACATTACTCTCCAGCATCGATCCACTCTTTCTCTCTCTCCAATCTGTGGTTGAGGCAGTTTAAATGGAGCAAACCGAACTCCTCAGATAATCGTCCCAAAATTGGTGGACTGAAACCTGTCGTGTGTTTACATTACTGGTATGTGAAGCTTCAGCAGTACAATAAATGATTGCTTGCAGCACAAAGTTTTAGGGCCAGTTGCATCAGTGTATGCCCTTCTCTGCCTATTAGACAACATTATACTCCGGGTAGATCTGACAACACGATCTGATTTGGCATAACAGCTCTTTTTTTCACACCAACTATAATTTCGAGCTGCACTAGATGCTAAGTCACGACTCGTTCTACATCGCAGTTGACAAATAGCATATGAAACAGCAACTGAACATATTAGAAATCAGGTTTATGTGTGGTGTGTGTGGTGAATGTGTGGTGAGTATCCGAGTAGTCTTGAGTGGTGAGGAGTGGACAAACTCTTCTGATGTTACAAAGAAGGTCCCTGTAACATACCTGTTAATGTGAGACCTGACAAGGTCAGGTCTTGCATGTACAGGAGCTCTGTTTTGCTGGGATTTAGTTCAGACAGTGGTAGGAGAAACCATGTGAAGATATCATATCACCAAGAGAATGAGTGTAAAAGGAAAAGAGAAGGTAGCCAAGCACTGAGCCTTGGAGGAACACCGGTGGTGAGTCTTTGTGGGGGCAGATTCTTTCCATGATTCTTGCTAAGATGCAATTTCTAGCATCATCTTTCTAGCACCTTCTTTCACTTCAGTTGTTGCAGAGTACATCAGATAGCCACAGTGAGGAATGTAAGCTGCGTGTTGCCCTAGAGGATGAGAGAAGAAAAGGGTGTTGGTAGTGCTTTCTACAGTTGAAGGACAGGAGGGAGACGTTCCAGGTGGAGTCAAGAATGACAGGTGAAATATTGATGAAATATTGAGTTGTGAAGAAGAAAAGTATGAATCACCATTTGTGGGAGAGAAGCAGTCCCATGCCTCTTCCTTTTCCAGTCTTGCTGCTTTTGAGAGCACATCCCAGCCATATGTGATGTTAGTTCTACCTGGTGTTTTGGAGAGCACTCCACTTCTGCATGCATCATCAAAGCTCTAAGATATCCTTGTTTATGCTGCTTGGTGCTCAGGAAATGAACTCTAGAAGCATGAAAACCCTACAGAGCTGGCCCTCCTCTCTCACTCTAGCCCACTATGCCTGGCCTTTTTTATGACTTTTCATGACTTTTTTTATGGATGGTCCCTAAAGCAAACTTTGACAAAGAACTTCAGAGGAGAACCTAGTAGACAGAGCCTTGGCTGTAGAGCACAGGCACAGAGTAAGTTTGCTCCGTCTGAGTAGGCAGTGATAGTGTGGTTCATTTGTTCACAGTATATAAAAAGAGCCAGGCTAAAGAACGGCCTCCACATAGCAATGTTTGTTTCACCACAAAACTAAATCACATCCACAAGTTTGCTCCACCTTGGTTTCAGCAAGAAGTTTTGGAAGTGTGCTTATGTAAAAAATTGACTTCTAGTGCCAGCAGCGTTAGTCTCATAGCTCTAGTTCTAATCTAAAAGAAGCTAACTTTTGTGAGCATGGCCACGTAAGTGTGTGTATGTTGATGTTGAATCGTTATTGGGAAGTTAAATATAATCAGTGAGGAGATAAATGCGAGTGGGCTTCTGAGCAGCGGTTGGTGCGGGGGGGGTGGGATCAGAAAGTGGAGTTTTCCTGGCGGAGATAATTGAAGGCGGACGCAGAAATGAAAAAGCGAAAAATTAAATGGGGGAAAATCATGGGGTTTGCATTCATTTCTCTCTTTCTCTTCCTCTCTCTCGCGCAGATGTGTGTGATGTGTTTGCTTGTTTCTGGCATGGCCTTCATCTCCCACTGAGTCATTCACCAAACCAAAAAAAAAAATTCAGAAAAACACAAAAACAGTAAACAGCGTGCTAGCTCTACCTGAGGCCAAACTACCCTCCTCTCTCTCTCTCTCTCTCTCTCTCTCTCTCTTTCCCTTCTCCCTCTTTTTGTCTGTCCTTCTCTTTCTCTTCTACTTTTTTTCTTTCGCTCTCTCCCTCTCTCTTCATGTTGTCTCCATTTTTCTGATTCCTTGAAATACACACATACACCCACACACACACACACACACACACACACAAACACAAGTATCACTTCTTTCGCACACTCTCTTTTTCTTTACTGCTTGCTGTTTGAGCGACCCCCCGTCTTGCTGGCTAAATATTACTCCTCCGAGGCATTCGCTCGGAACGTTCAGGAGACGAAGCGATAAAAACAGAGCTGGAGGGTCAGACAGAGAGAGAGAATGAGAGAAAGACAGAGATCGAGAATACAAAGAAAGAGAAAGAAAGAAGGATAAAGTGCAAGAGAGAATGAGAAAAAGAGAAAGAACAATAAACAAGACAGAACAAGTGAATAGAGAGAAAAAGAATAAAAGAATACACAGAATGAGAGAGAGACAAAGAGAGAGGGTGAAAGCTGCTGTGTTCACGGTGTCAAAACCTAAACAATAAAAACGTTCATATATTAACACCAAAAGTTTAGAATGTTTTTTATTTTCCTGTAGAGTTATGCTTTTAAATATATCATGTTGTGTTTTGACAGCACTGAGGTATTAGGCTTAATCATGTGACTCGTAACCAACCACCAGAATGGCTAACCATCTAGAGGACTATATACTGCTTCTGTCTGAGTCAGAGCACTGTAGATACTTCAGGACTGTGAGACCATGACAGGTAGCAGCCCCGGATGATACCTCACCTCCAAGGCTGACGTAGGTCACTTGATTGCTATGTTCAGGGACATTATCAGTGCATCACTGCAGCAGTCTGCCATTCCAGTGTGTTTTACAAAGATGATCATTGTGTGATTACCCAAAATCACCAAAGTAACAGGCCCCAATTACTACTGCCCAGTGACTTCAACACCTACAGCCATGAAGTATATAGAGATGCTGGACATGGCACACAACCAATACTATCCTCAACTCTTTGGACCCACTACAGTTCACATACAAACCGGACAGGCCTGTGGACTACACCATCTCCCTGACACCACATTTACCTGGTACACATAGACAGGATGGACACTCTGTGTTCAATAACATCCTTAGGATTCTGGACTTTCTGATAAACCTCAAGTGATAAACTTTGTAAACACCTCATCAACTCTGGTCCTTAACACTGGTGCGCCGCAAGCATTCACACATGACTGCATAGCCATATACACCAACAACTAGATCATAGCAACAACTAGATCAGGATTGCATACAACATCACAGTTATTGGCAATTAGCACTGATGAGAAGAGGGCAGAGATAAGGTTTTACAGGTTGTTCCAATCTGTTCAATTCAAACTTGCTCTAGTCAGCAAGACTAAGGACTGGATCAAGGATTTCAGGAACCACCAAGGAACCCTCTCACTTTAGCCTTAAAGAGACACGAGAAATCATCGCTTGCTTCCTTTTTCTGGGTCAACGGATCTCCCACAATCTAGAGTGGACCCCCATTTCATGCTCAAGAAAGCCCACCAATGCATCTGCCCCTATGGTGACATCAGGACACAGTAACTTGTGAATTTTTACCGTAGCACCATAGAGATCATTCTGATGGATGTTGTCACTGCGTGCGATTGCAATACCACTGTACAGGACAGGAAAGGTAATTAAAAGGGTGTCGTGGGAGTGTGTGGGGAGTAAGTATTCCATTGTAATTATTATACATGGATGCAAAGAATCCTGAATCCTGGATAGTTCATCTTACCACATTGTGATGTTCCCCTTGTCTTTTCCCCTGTTTTCTGATCTATGTTGTTGTTTACATCCTCCCTGTTCCTTGTTTTTGTTTATGCAGCCATGTTTCTGTCTGCCATGTGAGTTTATTGTTGTTTTGATGTCACTCTCCACCCTAGACCTACCTCCTTCTCAGTATTTCCACCTGTCTTATTCCTTCATCATCCCCAGCCCAGGTGTTTCAAATAGTTTGGATATATACTGATGTGTTTCAGTCATTATTATACAACTTGTTTTTTTCAGTTTGTGTTTTGCTCATGTTTGAATGTGTTTTAGTCTTGGTGTTTTAGGGGCACCAAAATCAGTGTCAGCACACTTGGCATTCTAGGGGCAGTTGGGTGGGTGGCCTAGTGGTTAAGGCATCCGCCCTGCGACCAGAAAGTCCAGGTTCGATCACCAAGACCGCTAGGCACCGCTGAGGTACCCTGAGCAAGGTACCGTCCCCCACACACTGCTCCCCGGGCGCCGTGTTC
>JBBPDB010060567.1:0-10558 GCA_037974465.1 Brachypetersius altus | reverse complement strand
ACTTTACATTTAAAAAATAAAGTGTTATTTCTGTTCTCAATATGTTTTGTTTTTTTAATTAAAAAACACAACAAAAATACCGATAAGAGAACCGTTAAAGTACTGAACCGATAAGTGGTACCGAAAGAAGTAGTAATACCGTTAAAACCTTAACGATACCCATCCCTAGGTTGTACCACCGTGGCATATAATGCATGTCTAACCAGCTCTAGAAAACCTGCAGGTTATGTTTGGAACTATGGATAATAAACAGGTCTACAGGTCTTGGAGCAACGAGGGCTTCTGACAAATCAAGGATAACCTTCTGATATACATGATGTGAACAAAAGTATTGGGACGCCTGACCATTACACAAGCAGGGACTTTAATGACACTGCATTCAAATACATAAACTTTAAGATTGTTCTTCACTGGCCTAAACCAAACCTTGAAAAACAGGTGTGTCCCAATACTTTTTTCACATTGTGTAGGTGAACCCCTGGTAAATAAACTGCTCCTTTTTGGTTCACTTCTGTTTGCTTCATTACTGCTTGTGGCTTGAATGACATGAAAAATATCAACAAATAAGAAATACCATGCTTGGCTAAATTTTAATTACAGCTGGACTGAAACATTTTCCCATGGTGCGGGGGAGATAAAGTGGAACTATTGATACTTTGTGAGACAGAGGTCTCAGAGGTGCTTGAAGTCACTGATATTAGAATCTTAAGTTTGAGCTGATACTTATACCAATCAGATATTTGAAGCTTAAAATGACAGTTAAAATTATATTATTAACTGGAAACACTCACTAAAGATGGGGTTATGATGCTAATAAACCATGACTACTTTTGACTAACTAACCACGCGACTCACTCAGTGAGTGTATGTGCTATTTCAGATTAGATTTGTTTTAGGATTGGTTTGGAAACCTCAGCCTTCGATGTGTGATCAGACCCTTCTTCTGATCACAGCCTGATGCTGATACCTGGTATCGGATCTGTGCCATCGTTGTTTTTTTTGCAGATGAATGACGAACAACATAACTTTGTGGCTTAGATTTTAAGATTCAATTATAGGACATAGTCAGCTAGGATAAGGTTTCATTTGCAGATTTAATTTTCACTGAGAACTTTGGAACTTTGAACTTTGGAACTTTGCAAATGCAGTATATTTGTAAATGAAATCTTATATAAAACAACATGGTAATTCTAGGTCTACTGTGAATTCACTGACATTCCTAGCTGTTATGCTATATAAAGTGTGGGCCATGGTCTCCTGTTTGGTTGAAAAATTATTGCAGTTGGACCATGAAATATGATAAAATAACCCTTTATTAGTCCTACAAGTGTAAGGGTTAAGGGGTGGGTGGACGGCCAGTAGGGGTCGTCCTTGTATTTGTTATTGGTGATTTTGTGACGATGGGAATCACTTGTGTTTAGCTAAGGGGTTAAGCATTTGTGTTGGGTGATTGGTGGGACTGGCTTAGATTATAGTATTTAAGTGGACCTGTGTTGTCGGCCCACCATTACTTTAAGTATAAGAAAGCTTCTTTGTGTTCCTTTGTTTAAAGAGTTTTGGTTATTCTAAAAATAAAAGTTGAGCGCACCAATGGAAGCCTGCCTGCCCTTATTTGGAGAGAGTCGGGAACGTGACAGATGGACTGACCGCCAAGCAATCACGGGCAAGGTGAGAGGTGGTGCGAACCCCTCGTGTGGAGAAGTGGGAGAAGACGAGGATGTAGTCTGGGACGGGACAAGCTGGATCTAGCTTGAGGGTAAGCCGGAGAGGACGAGTTGGTTTACGGTGGCCGAGTTGATGTGTGGGCGTGAGTCAGAGGTGGACCTGGGTGTCTGGTGGGACGGGTGGATCGATGGATCCCTGGATCCAGAGCGTTATGTGAACCCCTTGGGTCTTGACTCAGATGCGGAAGAGCTCCCGCTGTCGTTCGCCGGAAGGCGAGGTGGGAGATCCGCAGTCCGGAGACGTAGGAATCGTTGGGGTCAATGGAGTAAGCGTCTCCCACCCAGCAACCAGCAGCCCAGGGATCCAGAACATTCCTCCAGCTCTCCTCCATACCAGCCCGTGACCGGCTCGCTGTCTAAGGCGAGCCCTCAGTTGGGGCAGAGAATCTCACTCCCGGCCTGTGCACTCACACAAAGCATGGAGGCATGGCTCCTGCCTCAGACCCAGAGAGAAGCACCGTCCCCTGAAGCTACGTGGACCCTTGTGACCGTGCAGCGTACACAAGCTCCAGTGAAGCGGCGGTACGCCAGCAACCCACGCATGCACCCCGGAGAAGAAGGCTGCAGCCCTCCACGCCAGCTCCTCAGTTGAAATCCGCAGGCCTAGGGCCTACAGCAGGTAGCTTAGCGGTTAGCCTGGGTAGCTTAGCTGGGAGCCAGGAGAGCTAAGCTGTTAGCCTGGGGGGTGAAGTAAGGGGCACAACAGGACACCAGAAGCAGGAGGATCTACTTGGCTCACTAGAGGAGCCGCAGGGCTCATTAGTGGAGCCCCTAATACCCCTACCAGCCCGGTGTAGCAGTGTAGGGCCAGGAGTAAATTCAGCTAGCTCTGTAGCAGGGTGGCCAGTCCTGTTCTGGGTAGTGGGGTTCCTGGGGGAAATAGCAGGGTCTATGGCCACAATCAGCCCCGTAGTCCGGCCCAGAGCCACAGTAAGCCTTATAGACATGCCCATGGCCACAGTAAGCCCCATTAATGGGAGGTTAGAAGCCTGGAAAAGGCAGATAGAGAGGTCATGGGAGGGGATTTATGGGGGATCATCAGCTCCGGGGGGAGGGGGCCTTCAGAAACATTTTTTTGTGGGGTGGGGTACAGGGTTCTGCAAGGGCGATGGAGGGACTTCAGGGAAGGAAAACCCCACTGGAGGCAGCAGCGAGACCCACACAGAGAGCTCCACGCCGGTGCACATGTTGGGGTTCACTGAGAGTAAAGGCGAGACCCAAGCTGAGAGCTCCACGCTGGGGCACACAGTGGGGCTCACTGACAACAGCAATGAGGCTCACAGACAGGTCTCCCCAGCTGTGCACACAGTGGGGCTCGCAGAGAACAAGAAGGAGGCCCACGGAGAGGGCTTCACGCCAGTGTACGCAATGGGGCTCTACAGAAAGGGTCCTGACACTAAAGACAAGGACGGGCTCCCAGCAGAGGGCAAGGCCTCTAAGGAATGTGAAGGGTTCCGCAGTGAAGCTCCACACTCCAGGGACTTAGTCGGGGACAAGCTCTTGGCAGAGGGGCTCCCTGGAGGAGGCACAGCATCCATGAACTGTGAGGGTTTCCTGGGAGGGGGCCTCGGATACAGCGACAATGACAAGGGGAGCGTCCAGTGGTTTTCGCCCGGGTCACCATGGCTGACAAGCCTGGTGGGAGGCGACAGGGTGAGGTCCACGGGACGCTGTCCTTTGCTGCCGCTATACCCCGCCCTCCCTCCCTCGTTGAGAGGGGGGTACTGTAAGGGTTAAGGGGGTTATGTGGGTGGACGGCCAGTAGGGGTCATCCTTGTATTTGTTATCGGTGGTGGGATTTTGTGACAATGGGAATCACCTCTGTTTAGTTTAGGGGTTTAGCACTTGTGTTGGGTGATTGTGTGATTAAAAATAAAAGTTGAGCGTGACAATGGAAGCCTGCCTGCCTGCCTGCTCTTATTTGGAAGAGAGTTGGGAACGTGACAACAAGTTGGAAATTTACAAAAAAGGAAATAAAGGTTTTTCATATTTAATTGTATAATTAAGCTTCACTACAAAGGCAAGAGATATAAATTACATGCTTTTCTTCATCTGACCTAGTTTTGCTCCATACTGAATCTGGGTGTATGTCATATCACATCATTGGTGGAGAATTGTAGACATAACACAAGTTGGTCATTTACAAAAAGGAAATAAATGTTTTTCATATTTAATTGTATAATTAAGTTTGATATCTCTACAAAAAATATGAAAAAAATACATTTAAAGGCAAGAGATTTAAATTACATGCTTTTCACCATCTGACCTATTTTTGGTCCCTACTGTATCTGTTTAAGAGTGTATGCCATGTCACATAATTGGTGGAGAATTGTAGACATAATGATTGTGTGTTGATTAACTCACATAGCTTTTAAACTTCTCTGGATAATCCACAGCAGCACATTGATTTACAGCAGAAAACAGAGTAGCCACAAGGGCAGAAGTGCTCAGCTCTGGTCCTGGAGGACTGGTATCTCGCACAATTTAATGAGTTCCCAAATCAAACTACACCTGGTTCAACTCACCTTCAGGAGAGGCAACACCAAACTACCACTGTGGCCACTAGCCCTCCAGGCCTGAAGTAAGATTTGCTTCAAACAATTTTGAGGAGTAAAAAGGGATAATGGAAATGAACAACATTTGGGTAGGAACTGTACGTGAACAATAGGGTGCTTCGCCAGGCACTCTCACATGGCATATGTTTGTATTGTGTCATGATGTGAGAAACCATTTAGCCATGTGTATCCATTTTTAAATGCACATTTGCAAACTCTATTGACAAAGTGGAACCTATAAAAACACTGGTAAATTATTACGACCACTTCACAGTTAACTGACTAAACCGTAGCCTCTGAGTGTGGTCGCGTCCTAATCAATAGAAATATGCCTGTTGGGCCTAATAGCGTTAAAAACCTCCTATTTTATTACATTATTACATGGAGACTTACCTACAGTGTGTCCAAAAGAATAGAATTAAAGGTTTATGAATAAAAAAATAATAACGGTTTTATTATAATCCTGGAAATAGACGAATTAGATTCTGACTCAAAATATAGCTGGTAGTTTTTAAAGCCCGGTACACCATCCTAAGATCCAATAATAGTCAACACAGGAAAGAAAATGTTGAGGAATGTTGTGTTGGAACCCAGAACAGAAATGTTAAAACACTGCGTGATCATTACCGCTGCTACCGCTGCTACACCTATTCTCCATATTAAAAACAATAGTGTGTATATACAGTACAGGCCAAAGGTTTGGACACACCTCATTCACTGCGTTTTCTTTATTTCCAGGACTATTTACATTGTAGATTCTCACTGAAGGCATCAAAACTATGAATGCACACATGTGGAGTTATGTACTTAACAAGAAAAGGTGAAAAAACTGAAAAAATGTTTAATACTATTGTTTTTTTCAGGAGCAGTTTTTACTTCAGTGCCATCAGACTGTTCAACGCACAGTAACTGTGGTCCTCTCTGCTGCACAACACATCTGTTCTTCATACTGTAACACTGTTCAAGTAAGAATTACATTGTACTCTGTACACATGACAATAAACTTCAACTTCATATTCTAGTTTCTTAAAACAGCCACCCTTTGCTCTGATTACTGTTTTGCACTCTGGGCATTCTCTCGATGAGCTTCGAGAGGTAGTCACCCGGAATGGTTCACTTCACAGGTGGGTCTTATCAGGGTTCATTAGTGGATTTTCCTGCTTTATCAATGGGGTTGGGACCATCAGTTGTGTTGTGCAGAAGTCAGGTTACTGCACAGCCGACAGCCCTATTGGACGACTGTTAAAACTCATATTATGGCAAGAACCAATCAGCTAATTACAGAAAAACCAGTGGCCATCATTACTTTAAGAAATGAAGGTCAGTCAGTCCAGAAAATTGCAAAAACTTTAATTGTGTCACCAAGTGGAGTCGCAAAGACCCTCAAGCGCTGCAATGAAACTGGCACACATGAGGACCGACCCAGGAAAGGAAGACCAAGAGTCACCTCTGCCTCTGAAGACAAGTTTATCCGAGTCACCAGCCTCAGAAATCGCAGTTATCAGCAGCTCAGATCAGAGACCAGATAAATGCCACACAGAGTTCTAGCAGCAGACCCATCTCTAGAACAACTGTTAAGAGGAGACCGCGCGAATCAAACAGCTGCCAGGAAACCACTGCTAAGGAGAGGCAACAAGCAGAAGAGATTGGTTTGGGCCAAGAAACACAAGGAATGGACATTAGACCAGTGGACCGCCGTGTCTTTGTGAGAAAAGGTGAAGGGATGGATTCATGCCTGGTTCCCACTGTGAAGCATGGAGGAGGTGTGATGGTGGGGGGGGTTTTGCTGGTGACTCTGAACCAGCATGGCTACCACAGCATCCTGCAGCGACATGCCATCCCATCCGGTTTGCGTTTATTTGGACGATCATTTATTTTTCAGCAGGACAATGACCCCAAACGCACCTCCAGGCTGTGTAAGGGCTATTTGACCTTGAAGCAGAGTGATGGAGCTCCTCGAGAGAATGCCAAGGGTGTGCAAAGCAGTAATCAGAGCAAAGGGTGGCTGTTTTGAATAAAACTAGTTTTCAGTTTTTTCACCTTTTCTTGTTAAGTACGTAACTCCACACGTGTGCATTCATAGTTCTGATGCCTTCAGTGAGAATCTACGGTGTAAACAGTCCTGAAAATAAAGAAACCGCAGTGAATGAGAAGGTGTGTCCAAACCTTCCAAACCTATGTGTGTGTGTGTGTGTGTGTGTGTGTGTGTGTGTGTGTGTACCTGGTAACTCTGACAGTGCTCCTCTCTCAATTATGTGTTTCCTGTAGAGGGTTTTGAGGACTTTAGCACTGCCAAACCTTTTAAAGCGGCTCTTCACGTTGTTGTAGTACCATTCCAATGACTGTGTTCTCAGGAATCTACACACACACACACACACACACACACACACACACACACACACACACACACACACACACACACACACACACACACAAGAAACAGAGAGAAAATGTTACACCTCTGGCCATAAATGATTTGAATACACAAATGGAAATGAAATGAACGTACAAGCAATTTCCTCGGAGATCAGGACATTTTTACTGAAGTTTTCTGATTCTGAATATTTGCACACAAATCAAGTCATTGGAGTTTAGCAGAAAAATATTTCTTGTGTCCCTGGATGGTCCACTTTAGCCCACACTGACAACAAGTGTGGATTTGACACTCAACTAGTTTATGCAACCTCTATTGTACTGTTTGATAGAAGGGAGAGAGAAGGAGGGGAAAGAGAGCAGAACTGTGACGGACAGACAGACAGACAGTGCGAGGGTTGCAGAGGATTGCATGTCCAGCTGCCAGTTATGAGGTTTATCTGCTCTAAAACTTCAAACACTGTACCCCCCCCCCCCAAACCCAGCTTTATTTCCCCAGCATAGCAGCGTCTAAACTGCTGTAAACACGCCCTGTGGCTTTCCCTGGCTTCTGTCCCTCACTCACACACTCTCAAACCCTCAATAACCATTTTCTTCTGCATTACATCATCAGCTTCCTACTGGCAGGTTAGGAGCTGCATTTTACATCATCTTCAGCTTTTGCCCAAAGGCCTCAGAAGCAGTTTTTGTTCACTTTTTGCGAGACGGGGAGAAGGGGCGAGAGCTAGTGCAAGAGTGAGAGAGAGAGAGAGAGAGAGAGAGAAAGAGAGGGAGAGAGAGAAATAAAACCATAAAACCATCAGAATACAACCAAAAGAGAAGTAGCAAAACTCTTCAAAAAAATCTTAAAAAATATACAAACAAAAAGGTTCAGAAGTTTAGAGTTCAAACTAAATAATCTGAAATGCTGAACTACTGAGAAATGTACTAAAAATGTGCTAACATGCATTGTTGGATGAATGGAAAACCCCAGGTCCAAGTGTCCCCACTCTCTCTCTCTCTGACTGCCACTGAGGCATCCTTTATCAAGTCTCCAGTTCATAAGTGTGTGTGTGCTGCTTGCAAAAAGGAAAGACAAAGGGAAACTAGGTCTGAAAGAGGGACAAAAAAAAATCTGCTTTCAAAGCACTTTCATCTGACTGCCTGAACAGAAATGAAATAAAAAACCATCCTTGGTACAAAGACAGCACCTGAGGCTCTGTGTGGGAATAAAGTGGGGCTTAATGGAGGCTTCATGTGAGAGCAGTGTGGAAACTATTGCTGACCTCAGGCCCCGGGTAAAAAAGGGGCAGGGCGTCGGAAGCTGAGATAAAATGGTGTTCGTTCTTTGTGATGGGGTTCAAGCCCACACTGCCTCACCGTAGCTTTTCTGTCTCCGTCCAAATACGCTTGTGTAAGTTCACAGGGGTCCCGTGATGTATTTCTTGCCGTAACTGCCAGCGGCTGAAGCAGATTAAGCGTAAGGCTTTTAGAACCCACTATAAATCGTCTTTCTGATGGAGAGCTTCTCCAGTGGTTCTGTTGGGGACGGGAGTCCCCTCATATTGAAAAAGCTCTTTAAGTTATTGCCTAACAAAAGTATGTATATGAGAGTGCAGACAGACACAAACACACTCAGTTTTCTGGCAAAACTGAAATATTGTAATGACCATATTGGCCATCCAATCATTACTGGACCCTTTGGTGAAGATGAACTGACTCACAAACTACTGAACGTTCGTATAAATGTCCTTCTTGGAACAATTTAATTTCTTTAACCTTTTCAGAGTGAGACTAAGCTGATAAACAAAACATTTACAAACATTAATCTTTTTCAATCATTTTTATGGGGCCATTGATCCTGGAGGGCATTGCATTATCCCCTTCAATCCTAAGGGTCCATATACGGACTACACTCCAATAATACACACAATAGTTCCATAGCAGTTATGAAACATTTCACTGAATATTTCCAAAACGTTTAAGGATAATAAAAACTGGGAAAAAAGTCCTAGTGCTCTTTTTTCTAATAACTGGAGAAGTTCAGTTTGGGTTATGGCTACCCAGGGCTCAGTAATTGACAGGAAAATCAAATGACGTGGACCACCAACATTTCAGCAGTTAGGAACGAGGAGGCGGACCTAATTGCCTGTCTATCATGTTGAAGCCAGAGCTTAGCCATGTACCTTGGACTTGCAGCAAAAAAGCTTTCTACTGAAGTACAGTAATCCCTTGCTATTCGCGGGTGTATTGTTCCAAGAGCAGCTGCTTATAGTGAAAAACCGCATTGTTGTGTTTTGGTAAAAACATGCCTAAAAATGTGTGTAAACCCTAAATCTGCCCCCAAATCTGCTTCCAGAGCACTTTAGTTTCATTTTAAACTCAGATTAATGCACTACCCTTAAGGAAAATGTAAAGGTAAACTCGTATTTGACTCTTTTAATGTAAATTTCCCACCGAGAGATATGCCACGCTGGACAAAAGTATTGGGACATATTAAATTAAATATTTAAGGTGGAATTTTTTAAGGTGTAAGGAAACTGTTGCTGGGACATGGCCATCGACAATAAAATGAAAGCCACGCAGTTCTTCGGTTTTATTTGCAGTCAACTGTGCCAAGATATCCAACTCGGAATGTCGTCGGACAAAAGTACTGGGACACAGTACAGTATTGCCACAAAAAAGATAAAAAAATAACTTCCTACACTGGAAGTTATAAGATACAAAAAGAGATATAATTTTCATTACTTCAAAATTTATGGCAGCACAAAAACAAAGTATTACTATTTGAAGCTTCCAGGATTCAACCAATTTCTCTTTAAATGGTTTCTTTATGGATACTATCCAGTTGTTAACATCAGTTAGCTTCTTTGCACATCATGGATTAAGGCATATTGACTATAATAGAAGAGCTCTGGTTTATTTTTTGTTGCTGTTTTGCCCCACTTGCTTTATTTCCCTGGGATAACCTGTATGTTGAAGACTCAAGGCAAGATTTACAGGCACAGATGCACTGAGAAAAGTCCCTGAATTTATGTTTGAATGAACTAAAACTGCAGCTAAATAGCAAAGTTGTCAATAAACTCGAGACCAAAACTGAAAGTTCTGAGATGAAGACGTAAGGGAATTCTTTTCCACTAAAACATTCCTCAAAATGTGTCATTTCAACCCAGAAAACAGGGTTTATACAATGGAACTAAAAGCCTAATACACTGCTCCCTTGCTTTTGACCACTGTTTAGTACTTCAAAGAAATAACTGTGCATTTGATTTCAGGGGCTATATTTGATTTTCTATTGGAACAGTTTGGCCAAATTTGTTGACACTGCTCTAAGATTAAGAACGGACACATACGTCTGTAGGTCAAGGGTTATTTATAGGGTTCTGTATTTATAGATATTTAATTTCAATATATGCACATGCACTTGCTCCCTACCTAGCACAGGATAGCATAAAAGATGGGAGAGGACTGAACATTTTCATCTGAAGCATCTGAGACATACCCCCCACTCACAAGTGCTCATTACCATAATTGACTTTCTGCAGCTTGTATTAATTGATCCTCTTTCTCTTGGGCAAAATGAAGGAAGGAGAAGAGAAAAGACCCTGAACTACAGATCAAATAAAGTGTTTTGCTGTTAAAAGTGCAGAGGAACACACAGAGTGGGGCTTGGTGTAGACTGAGGGTTACAAACAGCTTTCGCTTATAGCAGCCCCATTAAAAAAGCATTAAGAGTTTTCAGTCTGGAGTGGAATCGAGCACTACTTGGAGACGCGACATCATCAATATGGAGAATGACTTGCATTTCACTTGTCTACTGAAGATCTCTTGCAAATCTTGCAGCAAATATACGGCCTGATGAAGCCAACAGAACCACATCATCTGCAAAAAGCAGAGACCTGATCCTGAGGTCACCAAACCGGACCC
>JBBPDB010060547.1:0-10560 GCA_037974465.1 Brachypetersius altus | reverse complement strand
TAAGCACATGGTTAAACTAGCACTTTAGCCCAGAATGGTATTTACATGTTTGTCTATGAGCATGGATGGCTTTTTAGTCTGTGTGTGTGTGTGTGTGTCTTTGTGTGCGTGTGTGTGTTTACAGCATTAGATAATACACGTAATGCTTATCCCTTAAACATTGGAGGTCAGACCTGCCATTAGACTTAATGACTCATGCATGCATGAGTGACGTGTTCAAATAATGAATTTTGCAAATACATGTGCAGTAATGGCTTGTGTTTATACCCGAACAAATTCAACCAGGAAGTTCCTCTTTACAAAAAAGAACAAAATGTATCAACAAATCATTAGATATATTATTTTATTCTCGGAAGCCTCTCGTCACTCCTGGAACGAAAGCACAGATCTCCAGAACAGTGAAAAGGAAAAAAATCGGAACGTATAATGGAAGTTAATCCAAAACACACTGCATTTTTAAACCACTTCTAGAAAATAGAAGATATAGAAATGTGGAATACAGGCTCCTTAAACACACCTTGAAGTTATACAGAACTTATATAATATAAAATAATATAATATAATATAATACAATTGATAAACCTCACTTCATCCCACAATTCAACACCCAGTAACTCACCTTGTGCTGTGATTGGTCAGCCTGTCAGGCACACTGATTGGTTACATGCTCATTTGCCTTTTGCAGCTTTCTGCGATTGTAATATAGGCGAGACCAGTATCGCCATGACGATTAATAGATAGTATATCTGTTAATGCATGTTGACCTCATGCCTGAACATACTTACAGCAGGAGTTTGTTTTGTTGTGAGTGGCATGTCTCTGGCTCTTTATGAATCTCTCTTTAATCCTCGGACCCCCGCAGAGGTGATAAGCCACGTATGATCCTGTAGATGAACTACCCCAGACATGAAGAGTATAGACGGTTAGTCTTTTAATGCTCGAATGAACACAACATGCTCCCCCCTCTCCGCCTCTTTTATTTTTGAATATTGAAGCATTAGTGTAAAACTACCAGTGGTGATGTGGGACATGAGGAATAATTCTTTGTTGGTTCTCAGTGTGTTTTGCTAAATCGAAGAACTGTTTCAGTGTTTCATTCAGTTTCAGGTTTTTGAAACTAGCCCAAAGTAGCTTTACGGCCTTGCCGTAATTTTGTAGCACAAGAAAGCTTTGTAAGAAATATCAATTAGTGTTTTACATTTAGTTAATAAATAAGTTCGGGGAGTTCATAAGGTTGCCCTCCTCAGAGTAACTTCTTTTTAAAGGTAAAATGTTACATTGTTTATTAACACCGTAAATAGTGATGTTTCTTCGGCTCTGAATACACATGTTAATGTTTTTTTAACTTCTTCTCATAGGGCCATGGTGAAAAAGGGCGTGTCCTTCCGCACAGCCACACCAAGCAACACGTTGCTCTGGGACATCACTCTCGATACGGGCTCTGATGGCAGCGTGGGGGTCATCTGTCAAAAGCGCTCCAGTGTGAGCGGGAAAAGGTACACAGACATTTACACACTTTATAATGCATTAGTGCTCAGCCCCAGATTACAGTGCATTATAACCAGTCACAAACAGAACATGCCATCATTTCTTTTAACATTTATACAGTTGTCTTTATGGATTTGGATATATTACAATTGATATATTATTATTATTACGATTTTTGTTGTTGTTGCTTGTTACATCATTTTAATAACATTTTAATTGCGAGCTATACATGAACCTTTAGACTGGTGTCAGGTCTCGGCCAGTGGCCAGTAGAGGCCACTGTTTTGGTTTGGTTTTTCGGACTTTTATTTTGGTATTTTGTGCATGTTTGTGTTTCACAGTTTCAGGTGTCTTGTGTTTAGTCTGAGTGATTATGTTCTGTGATTGGTTTCTGTCCGGGTCTGTCTGTGTATTTCAGTTCAGTTCATGTGGACCGCTGTATCGGTCCATCACCCTTACACCCTTATATCACGCCTTTCATGTTCTGTTTAATAAAAGAAAGAGACACAAAGATGGAAGCCTGCCTCTGTCGTCAATGGGAAAAAGCACGATTGAGAAATGCATTTTATTTCTAATAGTGGGCTTTTTTTGCCATTTTTGGTGATTCTTTTTTAATGTAAATATTAAGTCAATTATCTTAGTTCTTAAAAAATGGCCTTTACAGTGTGTTAGTTTTGTGATTAACATATTGGGGAAAAAACAGCATAAAATGTGTGTATTTTAACATCAACACATTGAAATTGTGCATTAAAATGTGCAGAAATATGTAGAGGATGTGCTTATTTACAGCACCGCAGGTGTTAAACCTCCATATTTATCTGAGTGGCGCATAGTTTTCAATCATTTCCAGTGGGCTTTCAGTTATAGAAGTGGATCTTGTTTCACATTTAAAACACACAAATAAAAATAGTAAACAGCATCAAGTCCTGATGTTACTCTCAGAATAAAAACCCTCTTAAAGTCCATCAAGGAGTTTAATTTTCGGCTTGATGCTTAGTCTTCTTGGCCTGCGAGGCTCGGGATTCTGAAAGGGAGGAACCTGGTCATTCAGGAGTTTGTTCTGAGTAAAGGACACTGCAAACTCTGTCAGCTCTTCATGGCACAGTGTGCGTGGAAACAGCCATGAACTTAAGAGTTTAACGGAGTCCGCCCTCGGGCCAATCCTGTGTGAGTGAAAGATCCTCCAATTGGTTCATAAATCTTGATCGGTTTAATCAGAACCCTTTCTGGGAATCCGATCGTCTGGATTACAGCTGTCCTCGGCTTCCTTTTTCACCGCCTCGTCCGTGTCGACTTTGAGGGGGTCACTTTTTCCAGTTTTGGGCTGAAGATGAGAGGATGACTAATTTGATATGATTGACACATCTGCTGTAGGATGGATCTCCAGCAGATACAGTTGAGATGTGTCCAGGAAATGACCACGTGTGTACAGAGTCATATGGAATAGTTTTGGCAGCCCTGCTCAAATGGCATGTTGGGCTGGTTTATACTTAAAACCATTTAGATACACTACCACTTAACTTATTTTTTAAAAATAAGGTGTAAATCATGGCCTGCACAAAAGTAATGGCATATTGTATACTTTATGAATAATACCCTTATAATGGGTCAATATTTAATTGAATATTAAAAACATATTAAGAAGTTGCATTATATAAAATACTTCAGAAATGATGCACCAAAATTTGCAGAAAAAGTACTAAGTTTGGGTTTGCATTTAACATGCAGTATGCATTCCACTGTATGCATGGACTAGTGTGTGTGTGTGTGTGTGTGTGTGTGTGTGTGTGTGTGTGTGTGTGTGTGTGTGTGTGGGAATACCTGGATGATCCTCTTAGTAAAAGCCAGCCCCAGTTCCCCTTTCTATTCCTGTGTTATGCGGGTACCTTGACCTCATCTGAAGTGTGTGTGTGTGTGTGTGTGTGTGTGTGTATGTGTGTATTTGTGCCTTTGAGTTGCATAATTAAACTATCCTCCTTAGTCCCACCCTCTTCCATCCCCAACAATGCAGTTCATCAGCATCAGTCAATACTGGTGTTTTGCATTCAAAATGACTGCAGTCTTGTGATCTGAGCGTCTCTTAGGAGCACGTTTATCCTGACGTGTGAGGCCTCCGTGGGCTCCAGGCTGGGAACGAGCTTAAGATTACACTGAAGGTCACGGACAGGCCCGTCTTTGAGGAGTGCGGCCTTGGTGGCCTCATTTGGGCTTGTTTTGCTGCAGTGCTGGGTATTAGACCCCATTGTTCCTCCTAATGCGTTTAGGAAGCATATTTGTGGTGCATAAATGACTCAATAATCCATCCAAAACAACCCGAAAGATCCTCATGAGTGCACTTTTTGGGGGGATTTCTGCAAGGCTTTTGTCTTAAGTGCATTTTTAAGGGGGGCTGTTTTTTGGCCATAAATCTCTTCACAATAGGACCCCCGAAGCCTTGGCTACACACAGCCACTTAGGAAGGGACTGGGCCGCATTTTGGGGGGAATCTTTCTCCTGTAATGCAGGATTAACCCAACAAATCCCTCTTAATGGCGTCCCAAAGGCGGATCTGAAAGGGACCTTCACCCAAATCCGGATAGTCCTTGTTTTTATTTCTGCTTTGTTCTTTTTTAGGCTCTTAGTTTATTTGTTTGATGTGTTTGAATATTGTCTTAATCATATCAAACTGACCCGTTTGAAGAGGGGCAGATAAACTGGGTCTATTCAAAATATTCTGAGTGAACTGAGGGTCTGTGCTTGTTTAATTGAAAATGCTGCTTAAATCATTATTGCGCTTGTTTTTGTCCTTCAGATCTGGTCTCTAAAAATGAGCAGTGGATGTTTAGGCTTGGCCAGCAAGTGCTTTAAGCATGAAAATTTAAACATGACTGCCTGTCACCTATGTAAGCCTTTCATGGCAACTAATATATAAAGGCTTTTGCAAACCTCTGATATAATATTTATGCTATTCAAAATCTAATAATAATAAATGCAGATACCGAAAGTAATTTTATGTACAGTATATCAATGTGTTTCTTGTGGAAGCCCAGTATTATTTGTAGCTTCCATCAGAAACCTGGTTTGTCTCAATCAGTCCTTCATTAAAGTAAATCAGAAGCGGTGGATGGAGGAACCGAGGAGGAATCTGGAACCGAACCTGTGTTCTCCTCAACAGGATCACACAATATCAACTACTTTTGCTGCCAGTTCTGTAACTTTTGCACAGTATTGTAGGCGTTTGCATATAATTTGTTTATTGTACATCTGTGATGGACTGACGACTATTTTCTCACATTGTTTATAAATAGGCTCCTGCAACCTTGGTTAAGACCATTTAGATATGCAGCTTGGATAATGAATGAGTAAATAAAAAATGTTCTGACATTATTGTCTGCTTTTGTGTTTTCTAAGGCCTGGAAACACTCTGTGGATCTGGAAAGGACTGTTAAATTTCATTTTGGCCTGTAATGTGTGGAGCACTAATGGGTTTTGGATTCATAATGTACACTCATGTAATAATGTAAGTCCCTTAAATTGCCATCTTATATGTTCATTATGTACCGGAGAAGAAGAGGAGCCGTGTGACAAAGAGACATTAAGGTCTGGTTTAATAAACATGTATTTACAACGCCATTATCCCAAATGTATGAACACACACACACACACACACACACACACACACACACACAAAAGAGGCGTTTGAACTTGTTTTCGGCTGATCCGCGGAGCTTGAAAGCTATGTTTCAAAGCTGGAAGATTTGAGACAGATGGAGCAGATTATAGAGGAACTGCAGTCCTATTGAAAGTATTATGGTGATGAGAGGAGGGATTGATGGGATGTGCTGGAGAAATTATATGTAATGGTGTTAAAATAATCTGTATGTGCTTCTAAAGCCATTATGATATAGATCTTACTCTCATACTGACCTCAAGTTCTGAGGTCAAGTTCAATATTTGAATGGGACTGTTTTTATTGAAGGATCATTATTGATAAGCTGATCATTTTAAAAATTTAACTTGTAAAAGTAACTTGTTTATTCTGTTCAGGGCTTAAAAATGCAGTAAGCATGTAAACACAACATAGATTAAAGCAAATCACACAAAGGATAAGAGACAGATGAAGCAAAAGCAAAGAAAATGTTTCAAATGAATAGATCAAAATAAAAACTCAAATAAAGGATTGGGAAAAACATATTTATAGCAGCAGCATCCATTTACATTTATTTCACCTACTGCAGATATTTATTCTTCTTAACACTGGAAATTTCAGTGTTTGCTAAAACTTCTCATCGGTACATTAGCACTTTCAGTACCTCTGGCTCCAGTTGTAATGATTGGGGTTGGAGCAGGATTGGAGTTGACAAGAGCCACTTGTTGCCTGCTAGCAAGAGCGTACAGTTAGGCATGATAATCAGCGGAGTATAAACTTACATTACTTGCTACATTACCCTCACAGCTCCAAAGCAAGCCCAAACATGTCTTGACTGATCGACTACAGGAGCTCACGAGATCCTAGTCAGCAAATCTGGAACTCCGTATGAGTGAAAATGTTGGCCTTGGTATCTTCACACAGCTAACCCCTTAAACCCTTATCGGAGCCCAGTGCTAAAAAGATTTTCGAAATCTGCTGTATTATACATGTATTCAGATTTTTTATTGATTGATCATGGTTGATTACATTTTTGTGGTCGAGTTGCCTCTGTAATGTGTGGGGAGAGCGAGCAGAGGGCAGAGTTGCCTTAAAAATGAGTGTCGGAGAGAGAGTCTGTGACATCACAGCTACAGTGTCCAAATCAGTCTGCAGAGCTAAACACACAGCAGACCCATAAACAGACTTCAAGATACTATAGCTTAGGTCAGTTATAAAAAAGACCATCACTGTTTGTTGTGGTTTAATTAAAGATATCACAGGTCGACAGATCAAAATTATGAGAGATATGTTTATGTGGGTTTTGTAGTGTTTTTCATGTTGTTTTCAAATCTGTGTTTACTTATGTATTGCATGATAGTTGGTATAATTAACATATCATAATCATATGCTGAGAGTTTTTGAAGAAACAGTGGTAGCTGACTGACACTGATCATTATATCTATGCCACAGTGTGTGCCTGTCAACAGTTACTTGATTGGTTCCTGCGGTTTAATAAAAACTGCATGCACGTCTATTGCAAATCAAATATTACTCATAATTCAAAAAGTTGATGTGACTGAAAAAGACTGAAAGCAGATCTGATATCAGCTTGAAAAACTGGTTTAGAAAAGTGTGTTGTGGTTTCTGATGATAATTCTGATGATTGTGAGTTAACGCCCCCCTCTGTGATTCACTGGTTCAAGCTGAACTTTTATGCTTTTTTTGGCCGTGAGACCAATATTTCAACCACGCAATGACACTTCACTCACAGAAGTGCTGTCTAGTTAAACCAAATGTGTATCATCCTGTTCTTTGAATTACTCAGCAATCATGAAATAGCATCCCAGGCTGACCTTCACCGTCTCCTTGGCAGGTTGAACAAACTCCAGGCGATCCTGCAGATGGATTTTGAGGTGGAGGACGTCAGCAGTCAGTCAGAGATCCAGGTGATCAAGTGGGAACTGGCCCTTCCTGATGACGTGAAGATGCTGGGGGCCTCCGAGGGCCTGATGAGGATCTACACCACCCAGAGAGACTTTGTGGGCTTGGCTCCTCTGGTCATGGTGGGTCGATTTTTTTAACACTTTCAATCATGCAGAGCTGACCTTGATTTCACTCCTTTTTGCCGTCAGCAACAAAAACAACTAAGTAGTAACTTGACATTGTATACACATACTTTTTCACATAATTATTAATACTACACACACACACTGGTCACAAATTACAGGTTAACACCATCCTGGCGTATCCTTAGTTTGTGTTTTGTACTGGAGAGTACTGGTCCAGAATCTTCAGTAGGTGCAAAACTGTTGATCGTTTGCTGTCAGAACAGGACAAATGGGCCAATAGAAATGGTCCTATCATATTGCAGTGAATGTTACAGTTTAGTTACAGTGAAGATACAGTGTTTTGCTATGATGAAATGGTTTACAGCTTCAGTTCTCGTGGCTCCTGTGATTATTTAGTGTTTCCCACTCAGAAGCACTAAATACTTTTTACTGAAAAGGGCTTAGAATCACTGTCATACCCATTTTGTCTTGGTGTTCACCTGCATATGATGGCGCGGGATGAGTCAACTGACCTTCTCTGAAAGACCGGAGGGTGCAGTGTCTTCTCTGGGCCAGATCATGTCCTGTTTGGATGGATGGATAGATATATAGATAGACAGATGGATAGATGGGTAGATAGATAGATAGATCTATCCTCTTCCTGTTCACCAGGTGTTCCCGTCACTCCCTCAGCCGACTGCATTTACATTCTATGGGCAAAAAACAGGGCAAAACTGAGACGATTTGCAAAAGACATCATCAAACGGAATCTTCCACTGTTAGTTTTCACACAGGTCCCGAAATACTGACTCTTCGTGAAGCACTTCCTCGGGCACATCCACTGACGATTAGCATCCTATTTATAACGTCTGCGTCAGCAGAGGTGCCATCAGTGTGATGGAGAAGCTGTACAGTGTCAAGATGGCTCTGCACCTATGAGAGACCCCCCCACCCCCACCACACACACACACACACACACACACATACTCGTCTGGCATAATCCCTTTCATTGCACAGAAGCTCACATTTCATATCCAACAAACCTCACCTGTCATCACACTCTGAGCCTTATTTAGCACCCCGTTTCCATGGAACCCTCAAAGATTAGCATGAAATGTTGTTATGCAGGTGTCTGCTATTCAAACAGTGCAAAGATTTATTGCAGATGCAGCTCCGGTCGCGGCACCAGTGTGTTAACACGGATGATAGTTCTTTTAAAAGTTACATTTCACAGTTAATCTGAGAAATAATCTGCAATCAATCAGATACCAGTAATTTGAACTGAACGACATCAGCAGGACGGCAGGCGTCCAGTTTTAGGAGAATCCTCATTGGCCGTTGGTTAGCAGAGCTGGTTACAGTTTACACAATAATAATAATAATAATAATAATAATAATAACAACATTAGTAATAATAACAACAACAATAATAAAAATTCACAGTTATCACAATTCAAGGTTCCTCACATATATGCATTCAGAGATATTCTTAGAACAGATAGATAGGTAACCTGTGTCTATGCCCAAACGGCTCTTCATTTTCCTAAGTTCGCAACTCATTCGCAACTGACACATCCTTCATATCACAGGATTCACACAGAATGGATGAAACGGAGCACACATGCACACCATCTGCTCTTAAAATCACTGTTTTAATGGTTGCAGTTGTAAAATTGTGCACAAGTGTTTTTGAGGTCAATATTTCTGAGGGATAATAAATTCCAAGGTATTAAAAATGTCTCCAAACATTTTTGGTTTGAAATTTTGAATCAAGTGTGGTCAACAGTGTATAAAACAATGGTGACAGTCACATCTTGCACAGACACACTCCCACAAATTGCAAAAGCAATAGCCGGAAAAGAAATGATATATAGGGGAAGGAGGGGTGAGTTGTGCCAGTTTTTACTTTAAGTGACTATAAAGAAAGGCCATGACAGTAATGCTACCAACTAAAATATGTACATATATTTCAGGATGTGATGCATCCCTGGGAACAATCGCTTTGGATCTGAAATATAGTATTTAAGAAACATAGCTTTCTGAAAAAAAGTGGTCGGGGGCGGGGCAAGTTGTGCTGGAGAGAATACATTGGGATAAATTGTGCCATTGATTATTGAAGTGAAACAGTAGATTTTGATCTCAGAAACTGTAATATTATATAAGAGCTAGACAAATTCAATAGAAAAGGGTTTATTTAAGGTTTATTTAAAGTTATTGTACAATGTCAAAGGCCAAGAACTCCCCACATTGTGCCCATTAAAGGCAGCTGCTCTACCAAGAGAGGTTGCTTCAGGAGTGTGGCATTACAAAGTGCTTTAAAAGCCACAAACCAATCACGTCCCAGAAAAGATTAAACATTTCTTTATTAGCATTATTAGACTTAATTTGTCCCTTATTGAGCCATTGCAGTTTACATTCAGATTTACATAAGTTGAAGCTATATGCTCTAAATAAATACCCAGTTTTGCTTCTATGTGAACTATCTGCAGGCTGATACTGATAATGAGCATTTCCTGGGGAAACTATGATTAATGTTCCCTATTACTTTTTCTTAATAAATGCACACTTAACCAAACCAGCTTTTTCCTCTTTGATTCAGCTGACAGTACCCATGAAATACCAGTTCACAGCATTTCATGGGTCGTAGACCGTGAAACATTGCTGCTAGTGCTTTTATATATTCTGCCAGCTCTTTCTCCAAATGTTCATCAAAGACTTGATTGCCAAGTTCAGTTATTTTATACCCTGGCCTTCTTTCCTTCCATATATCTTTTCATTCTCCATGTATCCTTTTAATGTCATCCAGCATATGTTCATCTGCCTCGCCACCAGACCAATGGACTTTTATAACTCTATTTTTGGTCTAAAATTAAGAATAAAAAGTCTCTCAATAAAATATTCATCCACTGGCACAACTTACCCCAACCATTTTGGAAAAAATGCATCATCCAGCAGTTTTGAGCTAACATCATGCTAGCCGTATAAACTCAGTGTAGGTTGCCAAAGCCCTAAAACATGTGTGAAATTTTTTCAAACGTGTCCTTTCAGGCGCAACAATTAAAAAACCTTTGTCATAGAAATTTTACTTTGAGGCAAAAAACTTTTTTTTTACTTAAATGTGTTTCTCTCTCACGTATGAAGCTCTCTTTTTTTGCAAAATGAGTAAAATGGCTGACTCTTCAAAAATGTGTGGTCACATGACCAATTTCTTCTATGATTCCCTAGAAACAGGGAGTGGCACAACTGGCACAAATCACCCCACTCTCCCCTACATACACTCAACAAAAATATAAACGCAACACCTTTGTTTCTGCTCCGATTTTTCATGAGATGGACTTAAAGACCTAAAATTCATTCCAGATACACAATATTACCATTTCTCTCAAACATTGTTCACAAATCAGTCTAAATGTG